>JAOXYA010486296.1:0-15789 GCA_028565675.1 Sorex palustris | reverse complement strand
AGGGAGGAAGGAAGGAAGGAAGGAAGGAAGGAAGGAAGGAAGGAAGGAAGGGAGGGAGGAAAGGAGGGAGGCAGGCAAACAGAGACCCTTCCCTGCTGAAGGTCAGTGTTAGGAGCATAGCTAAGTAACGAGTCACCACTGATGGTGCATATCCAACATGGCAGTCACTGCCCACAGGTGCCTGTTGGATGCTTGCACTCGACTCAGTGCAACTAGGGAACAGGATTTTAAGTTGGACTTCATTCAAATTACTTTTAATTGTGCCATCTCCTCTAAATCTATAGAGAGTCTATATTCCATTTCCTGGTAAACTCTTTTATTTCTCTCAATCATCATGTAGGTTTTTGCTGTAATAAGCTGCCCTGTCTTTTGTTGGTGTGTTTGATTCCCAGGTGTCTGAACACTGGGGCGCTGTTTTAAATGAAGTTGTCTCTTATATCTTCTCTTCTAGCTCACTGTTTGTGGGTAGTAGTGAAACAGATCTTTGTGTGTTGATTTTGTAGCCTCCTACTTTGCTGTGTTGGCTTACTGCTCCTAAGAGTTTGGTGTGTTTTTTTTTAAGGTGGAATCTTGTAGGTACTAGGGTCTTCTATGCATATGTGCATGGCTGCCACAAATTATAATAGGCCAAATAGCAGCTCCTTTTCTAGGAAAGGAACCTGCTTTAGATTTCTTCGTTCTTGCCTGATTGCTGTGGCAAGACATTCTAAACTCTGTTGAATAATAGTGGATGGAGAAAGTGGACATTTGTACCTTGTGCCTGATCTCAGGTTTTGACCATTGTCTGTGGGCTTGTGGTCTGTGGCTGTTATGGTTTTGAGATATGTTCCTTCTATCCCTATTCTGTTGTTTGTTTGTTTGTTTTTTTAATTCACAAATGGATATTGAATCTTGTCAAAAACTCTTCCTCCATTGATGTAATCCTATGTTCTTTTTCATCTTTCCTTTATGGTATATTACATGTGTCCATTTGTCTATATTGAACCATCCTTGCATCTCTGGAGTGAATTCCACTTCTCATGGTGTATGATCCTTTTGAAATATTGTTGGAGTCCGTTCATAAGATTTTGTTGAGAATCTTTGTGTCGATGTTCAGTAGGGTTATTGGTCCATCATACTCTTTTTTTTTCTTGGTGATAATTGATTTTGTTTTTTGTTTTGTTTTGTTTTTAAATTTTATTAATTTGTTTATAAAGTAGTTCACAATATTTGATTACATTGACTATTCGCACACCAATCCCACCACCGTGATACCTTCCCACCACCATATTTCAGGTGTTTTCATCCAGAGCCCCAACCCCTACCCCAAAGCAGAACCAAAATAATTTATTTTGTATTGTTTGTTATGAAAAACTGCAAAAATGCTATAAAAAAGTTTCCTTAGAGGAAAGAGTGTGAAGATTGTTGTGTTTCACCCAGGGGCCATTAAGCCCTTCTGTAAGAGATCACTAACATGTTGTTAAAGATTGAGCCTTGTGTGCTGTAAAAAAGTGTTTCCCTCTAAGATAGGTTGCTTCCCACTTTAAACACCATCAAATGTAGTGCAGTACTCTTGGAGTATGGGTGGTGTGAGGTATGAGTTGTCCGGGAATGGATTCACTCGTGGGTGAGACTTGGCCCGAGCGTGCAGAGAGCTGCCGTGAACAGGGCGGCGGTTGAGTTCCAGAGTTTTTCGGCTGCTGGGGCTGGGTTCCTTAGGGTGGGGAGGGGTCTCACCTGCCCCCCTCCAGGGGGCCCCATTGAAACAGCCTGGTGCGGGGTCCAGTGGCATGGTTATGGCGTGTGTCGTGTTATGCTCCCTTCTGGGAGAGAAGGACATGTGACTCTGGATTGTGGCCGATGACGATAACTCTCATCTTGGTTTTAGGATGATGTTGGTTTTAGAGAACTTGTTAGGGAGAATCCATCTTTCTTCAGTGCTCTGGATGGAAGAGCTTGAGGAGTCCGAGTAGGAAGTCTTCTTGGAGGGCTCGGGAGAACTCACCAGTGAACCTGTTTGGACTTGGGCTTTTGTTCTTAGGGAGATGTTAAGTTCATGTTTCATTTTCCTTATGCATGATTGGTCTGTTCAGCCTCCTCCTGCCTCAGCCTTTGGAGCTTGGATGATTCTAGGAATTTATCCATTTCTTCCAGGTTCTCTGGCTGAGCTATTGAGTTGTTCATGGTAACCTCCGAATTATTCTGTCTGTCTTGGTGTCTGTTGTCGTGTCTCTTCATGGTATTTCTAGACAGTGCCCTGCTCCTCTCTATAGGATTTGAAGCGTGAGGTACTAACAGTGTGACTTTGCCTGTGCCCAACTCAAAACTCACAAGTCAAAAGAGATGAGAAGAAAAAAATGCTTGCTATGCCATTTGGCCTCAGAACTTATTACAATTGATACTTTGCCTCGCTCACAAACATACTTTTCCATAAGAATGTGTTTCCAAGATAAAGCAGTTGACACTGGAAATTTTATTTTATTTTTATATAAATTTTTTTTCTTGTTTTCTTTAGTTTGCCATCAAAAACAGGTTTCGGCATCGGAGTAAGCAGTACCCCAAGAGAGAACACTGGCTGGACTGGGCTTTAGAGAAATACGACGTGAGTGACCTTGTTACCCCACGGGTCCGCGAGGTTCCACCAGAAGCAGACCCCCCACACACACACATGCAGTGCAAGGATGTAGAGAGCGCCTGGACTAGACCATTCACTGTATTTTCTGATTTTGTTAGCTTTTGTTGGTTGGTTTGGTTTGTGAGGCCACATACAGCCACGCTCAGGACTGACTCCTGGCTCAGCACTCAGGAATTAGCTCAAGTGGTACTTGGGAGACCATATGGAATTCTGAGGATCAAAGCACCCTACCCACTGTGCTATCTTTCCAGCCCCTTGTTAGCATTTTATTGAGACTGTGAGAGTATTGGTGTCCTGTGGAAACAAGTCTAGGAGCAATATTACCACTCACGGTGCGGCCCCATGAGCCATGCTGAGTCATGGCTCTGGTCACCTCGACCATTTGCAGCAGGCGAGCAAAAGCGCTGTGACAGACCGACCCCGGGTGGGATTCCCAGGCGGACCCCAGACTTCTCCGTAGATGTTTTCACTCACATTGGGAGAAGCCTCGAAGATCTGGGGATTTTAAGGAAACCGGGGCTCTTGAGGACCGCTCATGCCCACCCTCTAAGTCTCCGGGTGCCCGTGTGAGCATTGGAAGGGGGCCTGCTGTGGGCCACGTGCCCCCATGCCCCTGGCCTCACTGTCCCTTTGTCCCCTGCAGGAGCGGCTCATCTGCCAGATCAAGATGGTCACTAGGGTCATGTTCCTGTACATCCCCCTCCCCATGTTCTGGGCCCTGTTCGACCAGCAGGTAACGGGAAGGCATCTCTCTCTCTCTCTCTCTCTCTCTCTCTCTCTCTCTCTCTCTCTCTTTCTCTCTCTCTTCCTCTCTTTTCCCTCTCTCTACCTCTCTCTCTCTTCCTCTCTCTGCCCCTTCCACCCCCTCTCCTTTTCCTCCATCACATTTTGGGGCACAGCCACTGAACAAGTCTCACTTAGGCTTCTTTCCTCAATTTGTTCTCTTAAGCTCCTTTTTGTATTTCTTTTTAAATCGGGGAAGGTGTAGAAGGTGTATCTGGTAGCGTTCGGGGGCTACTCCCAGCTCAGTGCTCATTCACAGCAGTGCTCAGGAGGCCGTGCGGAGCTTGGCGTCAAGCCTGCAGCATCTGAACACAAAGCATGAGCCCTTTGAGTCTCTCCGCTCTGCTTCTCGGTTTTTTTATTTCGCTTCTTGGCTCCTGGCTGGATGATACTGACGTCTGCTACAACCAGGAGAAAAACTCGATGGTTGGGTCCTCCTCTCTGTTGCCAACAATAAAGCAAACAGAGTGTGGTCCAGGAGCCCTGGTAAGAGCGGATAAACGTGCCAGGATCCTGGTCAGTGGAGACGGGAAGCGCCTGCTCTGTGTGGCTGTGGGCGTGGCCTGGGGGAGTGCAGCCGGGTCCTCTGTGGGATCCACGGAAGACACAAGCCAGGGTCTGCGGCTTCTACTCAAAACTCCAATGAGCAGCTAGAGTCAGGGTCCAGGGCTCTGAGCGCCTGCTGAGAGCGCTTGTATCCAGGCGAGATGCAATCACAGATCACGGTCTTCTGAGATCCCACCCCATCCTTCCCCACTGCCTCTGGGCACAAAGCTGACAGCTGCAGAAACACCTTCCTGTGTTTCTGAACTAAAGTTTGATCTCAGCCTGGCACGTGGCCTCCTGGCCCTTAGGGCGGGGGTAGCGGTGCAGTGTGGGGTTCATCTGCCCAGCAGAAATGTACATGGGGCCGAGCGATAGTATGGCAGTGGGGGTTTGCCTTGCATGCAGCCGACCTAGGTTCAATCCCTCGATCTCGTGTGGTCCCCTTGAGCACTGCCAGGAGTGATTCCTGCATACAGAGGCAGGAGTAACCCCTGAGCATAGCCAGGTGTGGCCCAAAAATAAAATGAAAAAAGAAAATGCAGACTGTTGGCATCAGGCCCCAAGAGGAGCAGGAAGCGGGGGCTGTCAGGAAAACTTTGAATCCCAGACCCCGCCCAGAGGCTCTCTGGTTTCCTGGTTCGCTTTGGTTTGGTTTGGGGTCACACATGGCAATGCTCATGGGTTTCTCCTGGCTCTGCGCTCAGGAATCACTCCTGACAGAGCTCAGGGGAGCGTCCGACAGCCCAGCTGATGGGGTGCTTGCTTGACACGTGGCTGATCTGGGTTCACTCCCCTCTGATTTAGCAACCACTCCCCAGGGACTCACAAAGCCTTGAAAAGGTGTCTGGAGCGATAGCACAGCGGGTAGGGCGTTCGCCTTGCACGCATCCAACCCAGGTTCGATTCCCAGCATCCCATATGGTCCCCCGAGCAGCACCAGGAGTGATTCCTGAGTGCAGGGTCAGGAGTAACCCCTGAGCATTGCCAGGTGTGCCCCAAAAAGCAAAAAATAAATTTTTTTAAAAAAAGAAAGAAAATGTGTTTCCCTAGTGACGCAGTTGACACGCTTGTCTTTAAGGGCTCCCGGTGGACATTGCAAGCAACGACTATGAGTGGCACAATGGTGAGTTCAGGGCATGGAGACCATCATGCACCCTCTGCCTTAGCCCCCACTCTCCCCTTTGATGACATTTCCAACCCCTTCTCCCCTCCCCCCCAAACTATCATGCATGGGAATTCATCAGCGTGACTCCACCACCTCTTTTCCAGGGCGCAATTGAGATCCAGCCAGACCAGATGCAGGTAGGAGAGACTGTCCCTGGCTGCCCCAGGGGCCAGGGGTGCAGGAGCCCTGAGACCACACTCACGACCTCTCTCATATGCAGACTGTCAACGCCATCCTCATCGTCATCATGGTGCCCATCGTGGATGCCGTGGTATATCCCCTGATTGCAAAATGCGGCATCAATTTCACGTAGGTGTTGGGGGTGGGGGTTCAGGCTGGGCAGACAGACCACCTCCCTCCAGCCTGCATGCAGTACACCTCCTCCCTCCAACCTGCATGCAGTACCACCTTCCTCCAGCCTGCATGCAGTACCTCCTCCCTCCAGCCTGTGCCCCCTCCCTGTCACCCGCTGTCTGTGGAGGGGAGTACTAGGGAGACGTCTGAACTAGATGTCCACGTGTGCACCCTGCTTCCAAGATGGGGTCCTGGCAGTCACTGCCAGCCCTGGAAAGCCTCCAGGGAAGGTCTAGGCTCTCTGTCCATACTGCTGACAGACACGTTAACTGGACCGCCCAGTACTGTCCAGCACCAGCTCTCAGCCTCCTAATTGATCCACCACACACGCTCGTGTCTCTCCCCACTGCCCCCATCACTGTGGCAGGAATCAGGGAGGGAGGGAGGGAATGGACAGGTCTCCACCCCATGTTTTGGGGGCTCTGGGGAGCCTGGAATGAGTCCGGCCCCCTGTCGCTTACAGCTCCCTGAGGAAGATGACGGTGGGGATGTTCCTGGCTGCCTTGGCCTTCGTGGCGGCGGCCATTGTGCAATTGGAAATTGACGTGAGTGTCCTCACCTTCCCCACCACCACCGGCCCCTCTGCCCATGACCAGTGGCTTCCCTGGGGGCTCTGTAGGACAGAGAGGGAGGAAGTGAGGTCTGAGCAAATCAACTAAACCCTGGAGGTGGGGGTGGGGATGGTTTGGTAACTGGGGACACAGTGGAAGGGGGCCCTGGGACCCTATCCCCAAGGCAAGGACGCAGTCTCCTGCAGCCAGGGAAGGGGAGAGCAGATCTGGAACCCATGCTGGAAGCTGGAACTGTAGGTGTGGGTCAGGGCTCAGCACACGTGTGGGAGGCCAGGCAGGGGTCCCAAAGGGCCGAGCCCGTGTCTGGCATGCAGGAACCCCTGGGTAGATCCCACAAGGTCCCCCCACACCCCCAGGAGCACCCCCAGCAGCAAGTTAGGAATAGGCCCCAAAGTACCCACCATGATGATGTGTCCATCATCCCTGTGGTGGTCCTCTGTGTCCTTATGCCCTGATGCTGGTGAGGTTTAGCTCCTCTGCGAGTTCGTCTGATCTGCTCTAGTCTGGTCTGGTCTGGTCTGGTCTGGTCTGGTCTGGTCTGATCTGCTCTGATCTAGTCTGGTCTGATCTGGTCTGCTCTGCTCTGCTCTGCTCTGCTCTGCTCTGCTTTGATTTGGGGTCCACACTGGGTCTTCACAGGCTACCCCAACTTTATGCTTGGGGTGGAGGGCATCTGTCCCAGTGGTTCTGGGGCTCAAACCCGGGTGTCTCACATGCAGAGTCTGAGCTCAGCCCGTGGAACCACAGCCAGCCCTGACCAGACAGGCACGGCCAGGTCTGCGGCGGTGAGCCAGGCAGAGAGCAGCGCCCCACTTGCCTGCTACCCCTCTCCCCGAACCTCCCCTCTGCCCTCCCCGACACTGCCTGCCTCCCTTTCTTCCTTAATGTCTGGGGTCACACTGACAGTAGGGGACAGCGGGGGTCTCTTGGCAGGGCCCAGGCATTGAGCTCTATCTTCAGTTCGTCTTCAGGTTTTCAACTATTTTTCATCGGGGGCTGAGCGAGAGTCCAGCAGGGATGATGTCTGCCTTGCGCATGACCATCCTGGATTCGAGCCCTGACATCGCATAGGGTTCCCTGAGCTCCCCTGGGAGTGATTCCTGAGCATGGCGCCAGGAGTCAGCCCGGAGCACCACTGGGTGTTCTCCACCCCACAAAAATCTAGTTTTAATCATTGTAAAATGGGCACGATACAAGAGTCAACACTCGGGGGGCCGGAAAGATAGGACAGTGGGCAGGGCACTTGCCTTGTGGGTGGCCAACCCAGGTTCGATCCCCGGCACCCCACGGGGTTTATGCCCCGAGCACTTCCAAGAGAGATCCCTGAGTGCAGAGCCAGGAGTCAGGGGCCTGAGTACAGCCAGGTGGGACCCACCCCTGCCACCACCACCACCCAAAAAAAAAAGTTACCATCTTGAGGAATGGGGCATAAAACAGTAACACAGCAAGGCGGGAAGAAGGGAAGCTCCTCCCCGCTTTCCGCTTTCCGTCCTTACATGAAAAGATTTGGGTGGCAATGCCCGAGGGGCCCCTGTGCCCCACCCATGAGCCTCAGAACCACACTCCTGGGGCCTGAAGGAAGCTGGCGGGAAACCAGCTGCTGCTCACTCAGACACCGCTTGCTCTATCTCAGTGTGATGGTCCGAGGCGCCAGGGATGGGGTTCCTGGGAGAGAGGGGTGCAGAGACACGCCCGCCCACCCTCACTGCTCTTGTTACACGCAGAAAACGCTGCCAGTCTTCCCCTCCGCCAGCCAAATCCAGGTGAAGGTGCTGAACACCTACCCGCAGTCCATGAACGTCATCTTCCCCACAGGCTCGGAGGAGCTTCCCTTGCTCGGGGTAAGTGCGGCCCCACCCTGGCCCTGCCCTCCCCTGGCCACAGGCGGGCAGCTGCCCCTTCTTTCGTTGTTTTGATCCGGTGCATCTCAGTGCCACTCTCTACCTGCAATACGGCCTCCCGTCCGTGGCCACGGTGTCATGATGGCAAAACCCCAATGTGGCCTCCCACCCGTGGCCACGGTGCCTTGGCAGCAAAGCCCCAATGTGGCCTTCCATTTGTGGCCATAGTGCCACAGCGACCAAGCCCTAACGTGGCCTCCCGTTAAGCAGCAAAGCTTTAATGTCGCCTCCCCTTCATGGCCGAGGTGCCACAGCAATAAAGCCCCTTGTGGCTGCCGCCCTCTGCCTGACCAGGGCCACTCTGAGTACATGCTGGCATCACCTGAGGGGAGCTTTGGGCTGCCCTGAGTATTCTGGTTCCAAAGCCCAGGGAGACGTGGGTGGAACTGCCTCGTGCCTCTGCAACCTGCTTTGAGAATTCCTCGCTACTCAGGCCAAACGAACGGGCTGACTGGGGAGGAAGCCGTGGCCCTCGCAGCCTGTGGGCCAGCCCGACTCGGTGCTCAGCAGGGCAGCTGCTCTGCCTGTTGCTTTACTCAAAGGTAGAAACGGCTCCCAGGGCTATGAAAGGGATTAAGGCACTTGTCGCTAGAATCGCCCCCCACCCCTGGCACCACATAAAGGTCGCCGAGCACTGCCGGGAAAGAGCTTCGTGTGCAGAGCCAGGAGTAAGCCCTGAGCCCTGCCAGGTATCCCCCAAAATCAAAAGGAGAAATGATGTTCTTAGCATTTCTCTGTGTACAGTGTGAAATGCGAGTCAAGTGCCAGATGAAAATCATCATGCTGGTTGGGGAATCTGAGTCGGGCCCATTTGGGGCCGGAGTGATTAGTGCCTTGCACGTGGCTGACACAGGTTCCATCCCCGGCATCCCACAGGGTTCCCTGAGCACCGCCAGGGGTGACTTCTGAGTGTCAAGCCAGGAGTAACCTATGGGCATCGCTGGGTGTGGCCCCAAAGCCAATAAACCATTAAATAAATAAATAAATCAGGTCCCTTGGGGTGGGCGAAGAGCTGAGCTACCCCATGCCAGCCCCTGAGGCGTGCCCATGACTCACCTTGATAGCTCACTAGTGCTGTGCTGAGTATGCCTCGGGCAGTGACGTACTTCTCCCGTCACAGGAACTCGATTATAAGACTTTCGATGTGGACAAGATGTCAACCATCACTATCACAACCAACAACAGCTCAACTCCAGTTAATTACAACTTTGAGAAGGGCCAGCGCCATACTCTCGTGATTTGGAACACCACAAGTTACCTTGTGGTAAGCAGGGGCTGGTGTGCGTGTGTGTGTGCGTGTGTGTGTGTGTGTGTGTGTGTGTGTGTGTGTGTGTGCATGTCAGTGCATACCCATGTGCTTTCAGGAATTTCTTTTTGTTCTTTTTTTTTTTTGCGAGGGGGGTCTCGCCTGACTATGCTCAGGTGTCACTCCTGACTCTGCACCCAAGAATTAGTCCTGGTGGTGCTCAGGGACCGTATGGGGTACTGGGGATTGTCCCCGAGTTGGCCACATGCAAGGCAAGCACCTCACCCACTGTTCTATTGCTCCGGCTTCTGCATTTCTTTTTTGAGAAAGCTTTAAATAAATCTTTCGTAGTATTCATTTAAAACTTTCCACTGAGTGGTTAAAAAACTAGAATCATAGCTAGCAAAACTAGAGTGTCTCTCTCAGGTAAAAGCAGGAAGAACTCATCATTTAAAAAGAACTCAGGGGGCCGGAGCAATAGCACAGCGGGGAGGGCGTTTGCCTTGCACGCGGCTGACCGGGTTCGATCCCCAGCATCTCTTTATGGTTCCCCCCAAGCACCGCCAGGAGTAATTCCTGAGTGCAGAGCCAGGAGTGACCCCTGAGCATCGCTGGGTGTGACCCAAAAGGCAAAATAAATAAAAATAAAAAATAAAATAAAAAGAACTCAGCATGTGGGCAGGGTGGTTGCCTGGCACACAGATGACCCAGCTTCAATCCCCAGGGACCCTATATGTTCCCCGAGCCGCACCAGTACTGATCCCTAAGCACAGAGCCAAGAGTCACCCCGAGTACCACCACGAGTGGCCCCCAAAACAATGTGATATTCATGACCAAAATGTGAGTGTCCAGATCATTCATATAGCTGAGAAAGGAAATGCAGAACTATGGCCAAAGCATCACTGAAGTCACAGGTATTTTGTCAGGGGAATTTTTTGTGAGAGGTGCTCATCCAGCAGTGCTTAGAGCCTACTCCTGGCTCAGGAGCACATAGGTCTGATCCCCAGTACCACGTGGTCCCCAAGCACCACCAGGTTTGACCCTCTTGAGTAAAGAACTGGGAATAGCCCCCCCCCAAGTGCTGTCAAGTGCAGCCCCCGCTCAGGGAAAGGGAGAAGTAATAGGTTCGTGTGACCATGTGGCCCTTCGTCCTTAGAAATACTGGCACGACCCTCTTTCCCGATGGCTCCCCCGGACTCCTTGTCATGGGTTCCATCTGAAATGTTTTCTTTCTCAGATCAAGGATGGCCTCACCCAGAAGCCAGAAAAAGGAGAAAATGGAATCAGGTGCGTATCTTCTTTCAAACCCAACCGGGGCCAGCCTCTTGAAAAGGAAGGCCCAGCAAGGCGCAGCACACGCTAACGGGAGTCTAGAGAGGGAAGAAAATGCAGTTTCCCCTGAGAACGGGAGTCTAGAGCAGGAAGAAAATGTAGTTTCCTCCAAGAACGGAAGTCTAGAGCGAGAAGAAAATGCAGTTTCCCCCAAGAACGGGAGTCTAGAGCGAGAAGAAAATGCAGTTTCCCCCAAGAACGGGAGTCTAGAGCGAGAAGAAAATGCAGTTTCCCCAAAAACGGAAGTCTAGAGTGAGAAGAAAATGCAGTTTCCCCAAAAACGGAAGTCTAGAGTGAGAAGAAAATGCAGTTTCCCCCAAGAACGGAAGGCTGGCTCGGTGTGTCAAGGCCGTCAAGAAGCAGGGGCCGCTGTCTTAAACCATGAATGAGGAAATGGCGTGGGTCTAGCCAGGGACTGGACGGTCCTCAGGACGGGCTCAGGCGAGGGGCCGGAGTGATAGTACAGTGGGGAGGGCATTTGCTTTGCATGCGGCCAACCTGGGTTCAATTCCTGGCATCCCATATGGTCTCCCGAGCACCGCCAGGAGTAATTTCTGAGTGCAGAGCCAGGAGGAACCCCTGAGCTGGGTGTGACCCAGAAAACAAAAAACAAACAAACAAACAAACAACAACAAAAAAACCACAGGAGGCTAAGCTATGTCTGCTTCCCCCAAGCTCCCTCCTTGGGCTCCTCTTGGTGTGGTGCAATAAACGGGCACCCACCCCGGCCTCCAGAAGGGCTAGACACTCTTTTAGGACCTGGGACTGTTTCTGCTTTGGGGTGTGTCCTGTCTGAAACAGCCCCTTCGGAAGGGAGGTATGCCGGGGCACAACTAACTGCCTCCTAGCAAGAGACCGTGGCCACGTACCTCCCTCGGTGCCCGATCTCCCCGAATTACAAGGCTCAACGTCTGCCACGTACTTGCTCTTCATGTGGACTCTGTGTGTGTACCCCGAGGTGTGTTCTCACGAGTAAATGGCAGGGGTCACACGTGGGCTTGCTGGTGGCCTCCTTTCCCTTCCAGAAAGCTGCCCTAAATGTCTTCATTTCCTTCCCAGGGGCCCATGGTCAGCCTCAGGTGTGTGCTGTGACTTGGAGCGAGTGTCTGTGGTCCCGTGGTCAACCAGTGTTTTTTTTTCCCCCTTTCAGGTTCATCAATGCATATGGGGGTAACCTGAACGTCACCATGGACTCAAAGACGTTTGCCAACATCACCTATCAAAACAGCAGCGAGTATCAGTTTTTCCCTTCAGGCATGTAAGTACCCGAGATGAGGCACTTTGCTCTCAATTTCAGAGTTTCAGTGTTGTCACCTGTATTATTATTGTTGTTGACATTTGTGCTTGTGGGTCAAGCCCAGCGATGCTCAGGAGCAACTTCCAGCTCTGTGCTCTCTCAGGGGTTCCAGCAGCTCTGGGGATTGACCCCGAGCCCCCGCAGGCAGAATGGGGACCCCGCGGTGCAGAGGGGTACTGGAGACCACCCGGTCTCCAGCAGCTAAACTAGCTCCTTGAGTCTCTGGGTCCAGAAGTCTTATGTCTTTCAACAATAGAGCAAAGCTTTTTTTTTAAATTTTATTTTATTTTCACTAAGTAGTTCACAATATTTGATTACCTTTAATACTCGAACACCCATCCCACCTCCTTGACACCTTCCCACCACCATATTTTGGATGTATCCATCCTGATTCCCAACCCCCGCCCCAAAGCAAAACCGAAATCGTTTTGTTTGTATTGTTATGAATAGCACTGTAGTACTGTAGCACGGTCCTCTCATTGTTCATTGATTTGCTTGAGTGGGCACCAGTAACATCTCCATTGTGAGACTTGTTGTTACTGTTTTTGGCATATCCAATATGTCAGGGGGAGCTTGCCTTGCAGGCTGAATACTCTCAGTAGCTTGCCGAGCTCTCCTAGAGGGGCGAAGGAATCGAACCCAGGTCAGTCGCGTGCAAGGCAAATGCCCTACCTGCTATGCTATCGCTCTGGCCCGGGAAGAAGAGTAAGAACAAATAAACACGGAGCCTGTCAGGGAGTGGCCGTGTGCTTCGTTTCAGCCCTTGGCTGTCACCCCTCTGTGGTGCGTTGGCTTGGGAGGGGACTACGCCATGGCTCTTGAGAAAAGGCCTGGCTGAAGAGAAGGTGACCTTGCGACTGTCCAGGGCTGGAGGGACAGCTCATCAGCATAAGAGCAGAGCAAAGGCAACACTGGGCATCCCTGGCACCACCCTCGGGGCACAGGGCCAGGAGTGTGCCCCAGCCACCCAATAAAGAGAATCCAGGGACTAGAGGGTGCTGGAATTGATCCCTGGCATATCATATGGTCCGGTCCCCTGAGCCCTGCCAGGAGTGATCCCTGAGCACTGTCAGGTGTAGCCCCCCTCCCCAGCCTGTCTCCCAGACCCCCAGAAAGGGAATAATGCAAACAAAGGGCCAGGGAGAGAACTCAAGGGCCAGGGTCATAACCCAAGTTTGATCCCCCGAAATGCGTGTCCCCTCCCCCCCCAGCCCTGTTGCTCTCTGCTGCCTTCCCCTCCCCCGCACCGCTGCCTCAGCATCTCTGGGCCCAAGCATTGAGCTGCGTTGCTCAGGTGGCCAAGTACTGTTGGAGTCACCCCCAAGACACCTGAGTATTACTGGGGAGAAAGTGCTCAGAAAACAGTCTCCAGGCCCTGACACCCCCACGCCAACACACACACACAAAGGCACTCCGCCCACGGGTGGACAGAGGAAGAACAGGAGGGCAGAGTGGCAGCTGGGTGGTGGGGAGGATGGAGGAAGGAGGCAGAGCGCCCCCGAAGTCGGGGGAGGGGGAGGGGCAGCCACCCTGGTGGTCAGCAGGAGAGCCACATGGTCTGGCTCCCGTTGCAAGTCACCCTGTGAAAAGGGAAACTTCGGGATTCATTCTGAACTCATCTGAACTTGCTGGCTGATGGATAGGGTGTGCGGACTGGACAGCGCTCAAAAATGACTTTCAAGGGCTGGGCCTGAAGAGCGGGAGGGATGGAACGGCCATTTAGGGCCTTTGGGCTGAGGCTGAGGAATCTGGGTTTGGATACCCCCGGTCTGAGGTGTCCGTGAAAAGTCTAAGCAAGGACAGTGAGTCGGACCCAGTGGCTGGCTGAATCGGGCAGCCGCTGGTTTGACAGTTATCACCATTTACGAGCTCGTTTTTGGTTTTGTCTTGGGATCTGGCGGTGCTCAGGTCTTATTCCTGGCCCTGTGCTCAGGGATCACTCCTAGAAGGGTTTAGGGTGCTGTGCATCGAACCCGGGTTGAGTGTGTACAAGGCAAATGCCCTACCTGCCACTTACACTGTTTTTAAAGTCTGGGGAGTGGCTCAGATCTCCAAGGCAAACAGGGTGAAGAATTGAGCCCAGGGTGCTCCCTTGTCAAGTTCTCAACAAAGGGCCGGGAACAGCTCAGTGGCTTAAAGCATCAACCTCGTAAGTGTGAGGCTGCAAGTTTGATCTGGCCACTGACTTCCTTCAGCCCTTGCTTAACTTTTTATCCTCAAACCATCTTAGCTGGGCCGAATAGCTCACACATCATCTACCCGGCACAGGCTTTGAATCATAATTCGGGGGAATCACAGGCTTTATGCATTTGATCTGGAAAATAGTGTCAGACAAAAAAATTTTTTTCACTGAACCTCACACTTAGAATTTGTGCATTTTCTGGGTCGGGTAGGAAGCTCACAGAGCAAGCAAGCATTGCGTGCAAGAGCGCTGGGTTGGATCCCTGGCACTGCATGGTCGTCCCCCAATCCCACCCCAATCCCATCACTGTGACACCTGAGCACAGAATCAAGAGTAGCGCCTGAACATGACTGCCAGAGGCCACCAAAACAAAACAAAAACCAAAGTATGAGAAGCATGGCAGCATTTCATCATGGTTGGGGGGCTCCTAGCCTGGTCTCCCCGGTCTGGGACACGTGGTGTTACCCCAAGTGCCTTGGGCCTGGCAGGCAGGTCCCCGTTTCCCTCAGCCCAGCTCAAAGTGAGTCTGGTTCTTCAGATGAACTCCGGAGGAGCCCCTCGCCTGCCCTGCTAGAGAATGTGAAGTGCGGAAAAGGCTCTGTACTGACCAGGCAACAATGGGCGACAGAAGCCCCCTGCCCCTGCCCCCGAGAGAAAGGCCTGGTGGTCCCTTCACCAGAGGCAAGGATGGAGAAAAAGAGGCAACAGCTGAATGAACAATACCCCCAGCATACCCCAACCCGCCCGCCTCCGGACCCCCACTTTCTCTCTCCGAGGCCCGTCCCCACAAAAGCACAAGCGAAGATGCTCTCGACTTCCAATTATGTGTTCAAATGCAATAATGACCACTGGGACTCGCTCCTTTGGTTTTCGAGGTGAACATGATTGTGAAGGGAAAGACCAGGGCTGGAGCGATAGCACAGCGGGTAGGGTGTTTGCCTTGCATGTGGCATACATGCTGGGTTCGATTCCCAGCATCCCATATGGTCCCCTGAGCACCGCCAGGAGTAATTCCTGAGTGCAGAGCCGGGAGTAACCCCCTGTGCATTGCCGGGTGTGACCCAAAAAGCAAAAAAAAAAAAAAAAAAAAAAAAAAAAGACGTTACTGGTGCCTACTCGAGCAAATCGATGAACAACTGGAGGACAGTGACAGTGACCTATGGGGTGCTGTGGAGGCACGGCCAGCGCCCCCCTGCTGTCCAGGCGGGCTCCCCCATGCCCAGGGCCGCTCCCTACCTGATTGCCTTCTTTGAAGCTGAGCCCGAAGTCGATGAGCTTGAAGCACTCGCTCTCTGCACTCCACAGGATGTTGCGGGGCTTGAGGTCGGCGTGGACGTAGCCCTCGTGGTGGAGGAAAGCTAGGGCCTCCAGGACGTCGCGGGCGCAGTGCTGGACGGTCCACAGGGAGCAGCCCTGGTGGCTGGCGCACAGCAGCAGCTCCGACACGCTCACGTCGAGGAGCTCCAGCAGCAGACAGCGGGACGGCGCGTCCGGGGGGAAGTGGATGGTGAAGACGCCGTACAGGGTCACTGCAGGGGGAGAGGGGGTCAGCCTGGCTGGGCAGGGCGGGCACGAGACATCGGCTGATTTCGCAATACCGACTACACCGTTCCTTTCAAAATTCCCCCACCCAGGGGCTGGAGCGATAGCACAGCAGGGAGGGCGTTTGCCTTGCACAGGGCCGACACGGGTTCGATCCCTAGCCTCCCATGGGGTCCCCGAGCACCACCAGGAGTCATTCCTGAGTGCAGAGCCAGGAGCAACCCCTGAGCATCACTGGATGTGACCCAAAAAGCC
>JAOXYA010486270.1:0-15790 GCA_028565675.1 Sorex palustris | reverse complement strand
CGCCCCCCCCCCCCCCCCCCGGGTCCCCCCCTCCCCCCCACCCCCCCCCCCCCTCCCCCCCCCCCCCCCCCCGCCTCTGTGGCAGGGCATTCCCCCTTGTTCTCTCTCTCTTCTTCTGGTTCTCCCTAAAACTTTTTGAGAGGAGTTTTTTGGGCCACACCCTGCGGCAAGTGCTCAGGTCTTACTCCTGCCTCTGTGCTCGGGGGTCACTCTGGCCTGGCCCAGGGAGCGTATGTCATGTCTCGGATGAAACCCAGCTCAGCGTGGGCAAGGCCAATGCCCTGCTGGCTATTTTGCCACTCTGGCCTTCTTTCTCCTTTCGGCTTTAACTGGCCAGACCAGCGTCCAGTTTCAGCACATATTTGGGATAATCTAGTCTATGGTTCTCAGTCCCCCATTGGGCAAGGGGGCAGGTCCTTCCTTCCAGGCACCCACTCCTGGCAGGGTTCTGGACTCAAGGGGCTGGCATTACAGCAAATGGCCAGCAGGGGCAGCAGAGACTTAATTGTGGCTCAGCCTGAACCAACGCAGTTCTCCCTACCCTCAGAGTGACCAGTTGTGTCCCTGGTAAGAAGTTTTGTAAACAGTCAAACCAGCACCCCTCACTTCCTGTCTAACAATGGGATTTGTCCTATTTAGGAAATCTCACTATTATTTTTTAATTTTTGTTTTGTTTTCTGGCCCCACCAGGTGATGCTCAGGGGTTTCTCCTGACTCTGCACTCAGAAATTACTCCTGGGCCGTGCTCAGGGGACCCTATGGGATGCCGGGGATCGAACCCGGGTTTTAAGGATCCAAGACAAGTACCTTACTCGCTGTACTATGGTTAAGGCCCCAATTTTTCAAAGGAGACGTTCCAGCATGCAGCTGGAATGACCCTTGACACCACAGATGACCCCCAGCATCACTAGGAGTGATCCCTGAGCACTGAGCCAGGAATAACCCCTGAGCCCTGCAAGAGTGACCCCCCAAACAAACAAGGTGCTGGCCACTTCAAATTTTAAAAAAGAACAATCCTTATGCCCTTGGTCCACATTTTCCTCTTGCCTCTTCTCTCCACAAAGTGCCCTGTGAGAGAATCAGAACAACCATTTTGATGTCCTATAAATGTCTAAACACTCCTGCACAAAACCAAGGCAATTCTTTGTTTGTTTCATAGTTAAATTGTCCATTGAAGAAGACAGGACCCAGTTACCAATGTCAAAGGAAAAACCATGCTTTCATTTGGAAAAAGAATAGGAAATTCCCTGTAATGAAAATAGGTTTGGGGGCTGGAGTGATAGTACGTCGGGTAGGGCATTTGCCTTGCACGAGGCTGACTCAGGTTCAATTCCCAGCATCCCATATGGTCCCCTGAGCACTGCCAGGAGTAATTCCTGAGTGCAAAGCCAGGAGTAACTCCTGAGCATCACAAGTATAACCCAAAAAAGCAAAAAGAAAAAAAAAACAGGTTTTGAGGAGCTTGCTAATTCCTACAGGCAATAGGAGTTTTCGGTATTTTGTGGTTTTCTGAGAGGAAACACAGCAGTTCATGGTATGTTCTTTACTTTTTTGTTTGTTTCTTTGTTTTGGTTTTGGGGTCACACCCAGCTGTGTTCAGGGCTTGCTCCTGGCTCTCTGATGAGGGGTCATTCCTGGCAGTGTTCCAGGGACCACATGGGGTTCCCTGGATCAAACCCAGGTCATCTGCATGCAGGGCCTTACCAGCTGGACTATCACTCCAGCCCCACATTCTGCATTTTTTTTCTTGAACCTCCAATGCCAAAAATGGAAGCAATCAGCCTTCAGTTCCCTTCCAGCTGGAATAAGAATTTTTTTTGTAATATTAACAAGTAATTTTGCTTAGAGTGGGTTCTCCAAAGAAAATAAATGGTTTACATAAGAAGAGCTAGCCAAACCCACACACACCCCTACCCCATTCAGGAGAAATCAGCCAAATTTGGAAAGAGAGTGAAATGAGGAGGCCATTCCAGCAGGAAGTAAGTATAAAGCACACTTTCCATCCCAAGAAGCACGGCTTGGAACGTCTTGGTTGATTACTCAGCAGCACATGAATCAGGCAACTCTTTAATAGTCTGTTTTATAAAAGAGGTCCCCCAGATCCCACTAAGGATCTGAGAAAGTTAGTTGCCGTGGGGTCCAGCCCTCTGATCAAATGAACCCCGGGGATGCAGGGAGGGTGTTTGGTGCCCCAAGAAAGGTCTCAATAAAACCCAGAGAACTTCATGACCCCACGGGTGCCACCTGCAGTCCTCAGGCTTTGTCCTCACAGTAACTCTGTTGACCAACGACAAAGCCGGGATCTTTCCCGTGCCCATCCCCCCCATTGGTCCTCCACAGGCCTTGGCAAGGGGACACATGTTGATTTCATCCCCGCACCAAGACTCATATGAGCCTTCAGGATGCGTCTGTTTGATTGGTTCCTGCCAATCAAGAGGTTTTTACCCAAGCTAAGTCTCCATTTATAAAAGGACCGTGGTTATGGGGTCACTCCACCTCCCCATCCCAGGCTCCTCAATCTTCAGCAATGTGGGGAAGATCCCTAAGAATTTGGTTGAGTTGTTCTCTTAGAAGTTTGAAGATTACCATCTTTACCGAGGCCTGGCTCCACGAACTTTCAAGTCCTCTTCCATAGAATTACACAATAATTACTGCTGTCTAAATGTTTCCCCCTGCTTAATATGGTAGTTAGCTGTCGATGCAACCCAAATAAATTAGGCCACAATTACAATGGCACATGATCTGAGCTGATGAGATTATATCATGATGTATTTAGCCAATTTATTAATGGAGTTTCGAGTTACAGAAATGTCAGTTGCAATACCCATCATGCACAAACAGTGCTGCCTGCCCTGAAATCTGCAATTGCCAGTATAACTGTTTCAAGGTCAGGTTCTGGAGCCAGAGCAATAGCACAGTGGGTACAGAGCTTGTCTCACGTGTGGCACACCCAGCTTTATCCCCAACACCCCCTATGGGCCCCTGACCTCCACCAGGAGTAACTCTGAAAATGAGACAGGAGTAACCCTTGAACACCGAGGGATGTGGCCCAAAAACAAAAAAGCAGAAAGGTATCTAAGAGAGTAAAAATTTTTATACTTACTTTGAAGCATTGATACCTGTTTCACACTTAGAGATTTCTACCATTCTATTAAAAATGCCTTCAAGACCAGAGAGAGAGAGAGTACTGGGGTTAAGATGCTTGCCTTGCAAGCAGCTGACCCCTGGTTTGATCCCTGGCACCCTAGATGATCCCCTGAACACCAGCAACAGTGAGCACAGTGCCAGGAGTAAGCCCTGAGCACCACTGGGCATGGCCAAAAAATAAACTTTTTTTAAATTTAAATTAAAATGTCTTTATATCAATCCATTGTTTAGGAACATGACAGTTTGTCTCATTGCTACACTATTTAAGTGACGTCCACTTTGTTTCTTTCCTATTTTAAGCAACACTGTGGGGAGAAAAAGGAACAAAACAAAACAAAACATCCTGGACTTCAGTGATTATTTTTGCAGGAAGAATTCCTGAGTGGAATTACGAGGCCAAGCATAAACAAATTAAAACAAAAACCAGAGGCACACAGAGTTTTACTGTCCTTGAACTGCCAGTCCAACTTCACTGCTGGGGAGGTGATTAACGAGTGATTTCATGGCCTCGTGGCTCCGTGGACAGTCTCCTGTAGGACCAGTCCTCCTGATCTCTCTGGAGTGTCCTCGGCATTCACTTCAGCTTTTTAGCAGACACAAAGGAAACACAAAGATATTTTCTGAGCTTCCTGTAGCACTGTAGCACTGTCCTCCCGTTGTTCATCGATTTGTTCAAGCGGGTACCAGCAACGTCTCCATTGTGAGACTTGTTACTGTTTTTGCCATATCGAATATGCCATGGGGAGCTTGTCAGGCTCTGGCGTGCGGGCAGGATACTCTCAGTCACTTGCCGGGCTCTCTAAGAGGGACAGAGGAATCGAACCTGGGTCGGCCGCGTGCAAGGCAAACGCCCTACCTGCTATGCTGTCACTCCAGCCCTAGATTCCAGACCCACATCAACCTGGGCGCCTGGCATACCATTTGAGGAAGCTGCCTGCGAATTCTCAGGCAGATAGAGCCCCAAGCTGGCTACCCAGCCTGCAGTTACTATGTTTGAGTTTGTTTGCCTTTTTGACATGGGGCCCGCCAGGAAGAGAATCTTGCATTACCCCTTGTCTATGAACACAGGATGGGGAAAATGACTTCTGACCAACCAAGGTCCTCAATCCACTCCCAGCACTTCCCAAACCTGCCAGCCACTTCCCAATCAATGCCTCTGTGTTGCAGTGAAGGCAGGCAGCAGGGTAAGAGCACCCCTGACCCCCCTCCACTGATGAACTTCAGGAATCCCAATAAAAGGATGGGGATTCTCCAAGCGGGCAGAGGGAGTATCGGGGCTAAGGCTCTTGTCTTGCATGCAGCTGACCCTGGTTCAAGCCTGGGCACCGCATTGGGTTCCCCAAGCACTGGTGGGGGTTATTCCTGAGCACAGAGCCAGGAACAGTCACTGAGCACAACTAACTCAACTTCTGCCCCACCCCCCCAAAAAAAAATTCCAAACAAGTCTTCTTCCTATGTAGAAATATGGTGGGGGGATGGTGTGAGGGGCGTCATTCTGTTGTAGAGACACATGCTGGACAGGCATTCCCTTTAGATGTCTAGTTGCCGTTTACTCCCAATTCCTTTCCAGGGTTACAGAGAAGTGGATGAAGGGGGACAAAAGGACATTTGCAATATTAGGGGACCAGCGGAGGCTCAGAGATTGCTGGTGAAAATGTGCTGTTCTCATCTACCGTTACATTTTGTCACCCAACTGCCCAGCCCAGCAGTCATTCTTATCCCATTTCTCAGAAACCAGGATGCAGAGTCAGAAAGAGAAGAAGACCCATGGGCAGAAGTCATGCAAATAGTCAAGGTCACTGTCTCCAATTTTCTGGAAGGTGCAGAAAATCCTGATTGTGCATCAGAATGACTTCCTGGAAAGAGAACTGCACAGGACTCATCTTTTGTGCTTTGGCTCCGATTTGGGTGCAGCTGGAGGAGGTTCACATGTAACTTTCTAGACTCAGTTTTATGTGCAATCTTGGAATTATAATTATTATTATTATTGCAATTTCATCATTGCAGTCTTGAGAGTATGCTTAAAAACTCTTCATTTTCCTATGTTGGTTTCACTCTCCTCGCTCCTACGCATTCTTTGGACTGCTTTGGAGTCAGCCCGAGAAAACGGATGTTCTTTTGCTTCCTAAATAATCCTCACACCTTTCAGACCCTCTCCCTGTTCTTGCTTCTGCCAGAACAACCATTCAATACACCAAGAGTGGTAAAAATCCCATTCTGGTTTGAACTTTCCTCAAGATTTCCCTCAAGTCTTTTTCTGTTGCTTTTGTTTGTGGGAGCCACGCCCAGCTGTGCTCAGGGCTTACTCCTGGCTTCCAGGCCCAGTGCTTGGGGACCATAGGAAGTTCAGGGTCATGCATGCAAGGCAAGTGCCTTCCCCACTGGACTCTCAGCCCCATCCCCTTCATTTATTTTTAATACAAAAACTGTATTTTCCATATAAGATTTTTGGGGCCGGATGATAATACAGCAGATGGGGTGTTTGCCTCACATGCAGCCGACCTGGGTTCAATCCCTGACATCCCACACAGTCTCCTGAGCACACCAGGTGTAATGTGTGATTCTTGAGTGCAGAGCCAGGAGTAACCCCTGAGTATCACTGGGTATGACAAAAAAAAAAAGCTAAATGAATAAATAAATAAACTAGAAATTTTCTTTTCTAACACTGATTTCCTTGTCTGTTGGGGTGCAAGGAGCTGTCCCTCTAGGCTCTGAGCTTGGTCCCTCCTCTTGGTAAAGACCCCTCTTCACTCTTAAGACCTCACGAGAACCCTCTTCTGGAGTAGGATCAGTTTTGTTTGCATCCCTTGTTCTCTCCCAACCCTCCTTCTGACGCTGGCCCACTCAGGGTGCAGAATGTTCCAGAGTCTTTACCTACATTGCCACCAGCATCCTCAGCCGCAGACGCCCTTCTCCTTCCTGATGTGGCAACACTAGATGAAGGAAGGGGCTGCTTTGGTCAGGCAGGGGCCGCACCCACCATCCACGCCACTCTGGGCGAGCCTGTTCTCAGGACAGTCATACTCTATGTTGTTTTGGGAGGGTGGAACAGAGGTTCAGCCACACCCGGAGATGCTCAGGGGTCACTCCTGGCAGGGATCTGGGGACCATATGGAATTATGAGGATGGCACCAAGTTTGGCCAGAAGCAAGGCACCTGTTCTTCCCACTGTCCTATCACTCCCCGGCCACACCTGACAAACACGGTGACGTGGAGGGGTGGGGGAACCCTCCTCGTGCAAGGCAGGGAGTGGGGTTTTCTCCTGCATCCCCAGGAACGGGGCATCCAGGGCTTGGGAGCACCTGACCACGGGGAGGAGCCGGGGTCTGTGGGAATCCCAGGGCCCCACGCGGAGCCTTCGATCTCTGGGACAGTTTCTGTCTGGGCCCTGAGCACGAGGTCAGCTCTGCAGAGGGGGAGGAAGGGGCATTCCCCTCCACAAGCTGCTGCTCACCCCTTCCCTCTGCTCACCCTTCCCTTCTCTCTTCACCCCCTCCCTCTGCTCACCCCTTCCTCCTCTCCTCACCCCTTCCCTCCTCTCCTCACTCCTTCCCTCCTCTGTTCACCCCTTCCCTTCTCTTGTCACCCCTTCCCTCTGCTCACACCTTTCCTCCTCTCCTCACCCCTTCCCTCCTCTCTCCTCCCCTTCCCTCCTCTGCTCACCCCTCCCCTTCTTTCCTCACCCCTTTCCTCTCTCCTCACCCCTTGCCTCCACTGCTCACCCCTTCCCTCCTCTCCTCACCCCTTCCCTTCTCTGCTCTCTCCTTCCCTCCTCTGCTCACCCATTCCCTCCACTACTCACCCCTTCCCTCCACTGTTCACCCCTTCCCTCCTCTCCTCACCCCTTCCCTTCTCTGCTCACCCTTTCCCTCCTCTGCTCACCCCTTCCCTCCACTGCTCACCCCTTCTCTCCTCTCCTCACCCCTTCCCTCCTCTGCTCACCACTTTCCTCTGCTCACCCATTCACTCTGCCCACCCCTTACCTCCACTGTTCACCCATTCCCTCTGCTCACCCCTTCCCTCCTCTGCTCATCTCCTTCCTCCTCTCCTCACCCCTTCCCTCCTCTCTTCACCCCTTCCCTCCACTGCTCACTCCTTCCCTCCTCTCCTCACACCTTCCCTTCACTGTTCTCCCATTCCCTCTGCTCACCCCTTCCCTCCTCTCCTCACCCCTTCCCACTGCTCGCCCCTTGTCCCCAGAAATCTCTTCTCCATGTATCCTACCCATCTCTGCGGCTCCTGGAGATGTTTTTCCCTGACCCGGGCAGTGCCCTGATACACCTCCCTTGCAAATCTCCATAGCCAGCAGCAACAACAAACAAGGCCCCTCTAGGGGATGGACTGCATGCATAACTGACCTACACAGGTTTGCTTTGGTTTAGTATTGCTTGGGTTTTATTTTGTTTGGGGGCCACACGCGGTAGTGCTCAGGGCTTACTCTTGACTCTGTGCCCAGAACCAGCTCCTGGAGAGACTTGGAGGACCAGAACCCAGGTCTGGCACATGCCAGGCAAGTGCCTTACCCAGTGTACCATCTCTCCAGCCCCCTGAACCGGGTTTTAACCCCCAGCTCCTGTTCCCACAGGTGTGAATGAGCCCCATCCGGGGGTTATGGCTGGGTCCCTGCTCAGAGCCCCCTATTCTTCCTGGCTCATTAGCGCTTCCTGTTTCTCTAATAGAGGCTTTGGCGACAGGGAAAATAGCATCTTCCTGTTCCGCCTGAACTGCTTATTACACTTAATGAACTCCTCCATAGTGATTTCTGCTTATATGGGCCAGGATCAGTGCCAATGGTCTTTGGGAACTGAGACTGCCAATGAGGTGGAGTTGGGGCAGGGGGGTGACTTGTGGCCTCTCTCTGGGGTCCAGCGGGCTGCTTGCGAATGGGTTTCTCCAGGTCCCCCTGTCCCGTCCTCACAAGAATGCACAAACCACCTTCCCGGGGCCAGATGCCCAGTAGTCTGCTGAGAGATCCATGGCCACAGCTGAGCATTTGGATGAGGAGGGTTGGACAGGTGGAGTTGGGAAGTAACATCTTGGTCCTGCAGATCACGGACTCCAAAAGATATTTCATCTGAAAACCAAACAACTGTAAACATGTAGTTGATGGGCTGGGGACAGCAGAGCCCAGGTTGTGCAAGGCCCTGAGTTCAATCCGGGTCATGGCATCCCCCGGCCCAAGCATCACTGGGTAGTCCTGGGGGTCCCCAAGCACCATCAGTAAAGCATCAAACCAACCATTCCTGAGAATGTCCCTGCTCCCCTCAGCACCACAGGGCATTTTCCTCATTTGAAAAATAAATAAGAGGCTGGAGTGATAGTACAGTGAGTAGGGCATCTGCCTTGTACCTGGTGAACCCAGGTTCAACTCCCGGCATCCCATAGGTTGCCCCGTGCAATGCCAGGAGTTCTTGAGTACAGAGCCAGGATTAACCCCTGAGCATCACAAGGTATAACCCCAAAGGCCTAACGCAATTAATTAAAGAGAACAAAAGACATTGAAAGATTAGTTTTTATGTAGGGGCCACAGTCAGAGGTGTTCGAGGTTACTCCCAGTTTGCTGTTTGGGGGAGGCTGTGTGATGCCAGGCTGTGACCATGGGCCTCACACATACGATGCGTGCATTCCTGCCCCTTAGTCATCTCCCTGACCCCAAAAGAACCATTTTGAAAATAAAATCATATATTCCATGATCAGCAGAGCCTAGCAAGCTCCCCATGACGTATTTGATATGCAAAAAACAGTAACAATAACAAGTCTCATTCCCCTGACCCTGAAAGAGCCTTCAGTATGGCACCATTGGGAAAGACAAGTAAGGAGAGGTGCTAACATCTCAGGACTGTGATGAATGGAGATGTTACTGGTGCCCACTCAAGTAAATCGATGAACAATAGGATGACAGTGATACAGTGATATTCCATAATATAGCATTCCATGTGGCAACCACAGTTGCATCCAAATGATTCCAAACCATCATGTGTGTGGTGGAGAAGGGGAGGGAGCAGAGAGGTGAGCAGAGAGAGGCCTCCAGGCCTAGGAAGTGGAAAGAGAAATCGTTGGGAAAGAAAGAGTGTCCCACCCTCAGGGCTGGAGGACAGCAGGAGGGCACTTGCCTTGCATCAGGTCAACGCGGTTTCTATCCCCAGCACCCCATAGGGTCCCCCAAACCCACCAGGAGTGACCCCTGAGCGTAGAGTCAGGAGTCAGCCCTGAGTACCACTGGGTGTGGCCCCCAAACCAAAACCAACACAATCACCACACTCTAATTCCCAAAGATGTCATTTTGGAGCATATTTTACTTGAGCTCTCATTGTAGGGGAGAGGGTGGGGCCACCCCCAGTGATGCTCAGGGCTCAGTGATCGGGGGGAGGGGACTCCTGGAGGTGTTGGGGGCAGGGATCCAACCAGGCCCAGCTGCCCAGCAAGGGTCTCGACCCCTGCCTGTCTCTCTCGGGTCCTTGAGTATGTTTTCAATGACTTGAGGGGAAGATTCTAGAGTGACTGCAGACTAATCCTTTGCCCTCTGTGCTGCCATCACATGGACTCTCAGGGGCCGGGAGTTCACACCAACAATCCTGGACAGCAGCACCAGACACCTCTCCATATTCTCAGCTCTCTAGGGGTGGTGGCTGGGGGTGCTCAGGGACCTACGAGGTGCCTGAAATGGACCCTGGAACCTGTATTGCCAGTGCCCGCCCTCTGAGCTGTGTCCCTCTCTTCTCTCATTGGGCCTTGCTGCTCTGAGCCTGCAGGCAAAGCCCGCCAGTGCCACCACGGGACTCCCCTTCTCTGAACTGCCTCCAGTCTCTGCCCAGGGAGCCCCAAGTGTCCCTTTCCACCCACAGAGCCCTGACTGGGCACTGGGGACTACGTTCCAGCAGCAGGCACCACTCTTTCAGCCATGCTATTGGAATTTTGCTTTGTTTTTGGATTCGATGAGTTCTTGTTGCTGCTGCTTTGGGGCCTCAATCCCAAAGGCTGAGCACTGCTGGGTGAGGCCCCAAAACAAAACAGAAGAAAAATTGATTTACTCCTTTCTTTAGCACACCATGATTGCCACAGTTATTCCGAGGTCCGTTGTAGGCATATGCTGTTCCAGCACCAACTGCATCTGCAGGGCCCGTCTCCCTCTGCCCCCAGCCTGCCTCTTCCACAGACACAGTTTTCTGTTTGGTTGATTCACGTTTCCCTGGCTTCTTTCCTCCTTCCCTGCATTACCTCTGATTCCATGAGAGCCGGCCCACAGAAGGGGCTCAGGGTCATGCCTCTGCAGTGCACTCACACATTCCAATTGTGGTGCTCCCTGGGCTCTCAGCGGGGTTCACATAGTGCTCGTTGGGTGGCACTCCTGCACAAGTGCTCACGTATCTTTAGTTGTAGTGTGTGTGTCAGAATTCCCAGACAGCAGAGCTGCCAAGACCATGCTTGGCACATATGAGTGGTCCCAGGGATCCAACTCAGGGCATCACACTTGAAAGGCAGGTGCTTTAGCCACTGAGCCAGACCCTGCATCCCTCTATTATTTCTTTTTTTTCTTTTTGGGTCACACCCAGTGATGCAGAAGAGTTACTCCTGGCTCGTGCACTCAGGAATTACTCCTGGCAGGCAGTGCTCAAGGGACCATATGGGATGCTGGGAATTGAACCCAGGTTGGCCACGTGCAAGGCAAACGC
Organism: Sorex palustris; assembly: GCA_028565675.1. Classification (NCBI taxonomy): domain Eukaryota; kingdom Metazoa; phylum Chordata; class Mammalia; order Eulipotyphla; family Soricidae; genus Sorex; species Sorex palustris. Next base: position 4,970 of record JAOXYA010486270.1, on the reverse strand, counting down.
CCTCCCTACTGTGCCATTGCTCCAGTCCCATCCCCCTATTATTTCTACATTCATAGGTGGCTCATGCTCCCAAGTGTTTTAGTCAGAGATCCAAGGGGACAGAAGCAGGAGAGATAGAGAGAGAGAGAGACAGAGAGAGAGAGAGAGAGAGACAGAGACAGAGACAGAGACACAGAGACACAGAGAGACAGAGACAAAAACAGAGACAGAGACACAGAGAGACAGTGACAGAGATACAGAGAGACACAGAGACGAGACACAGTGACAGAGACAGAGAGAGAGAAGGGGCTAAATCACTACTGGAGACCAAGCAGTTCCCTGATGTGCCATCTGCAAGTTAAGGGTGCCCAGGAAAGTTAGGGGTATGCTTTGATCTAAACCCTAAGGCATGGCCATCAGGGGGTGGGGCAGAGCACCATGCTATGATCCCCAATATGACCTAAATATCCCTGACTCAAAAGTACTTAGAGCTAAGGGCAGAAGGAGACAGATGCCCCAGCTCAAACTCAGATTGCAAATTCCTCCTTTCTCCACTTTTTTGGGTTCCGTTCTGGCCCACGAGCAATGACACAATGCCGCCCACACCAGGCAGGGCCATCTGTGCTGCTAACTCCCCAGCTCAACACACCTCATTCTTGAAACACCCCCGGAGACACTCGGAAATAATATTCACCAGTCCTCTGGACATCCTTGAGCCCAGCCAAGCTCACGCAGGAGAGAAACCTCTCACGGAGAATCACAGCTCCCTATGGCCAGTCTCCCCACTGCCCAGCCTGTTACTCTGTCAGAGCATGAAGCTGCCCTTCCGGGCAGGTCTGCCAGCCAGAGTCAGGAACAGGAAGAGCAACGTCACTGACTTACAATGAACATAGGAGACACCAAGATGCTTTGTGATTTGGACATTTGGACAGAAAACTGGATCTCCCACACATGAAGAAGGGCGAATATTTGGGGGCTGCACACGTTGCAGCCTTTGGGTCACATCCCCAGGATGAATGACTTTTCCCTCTCCCTTTTGTTTTATTTGGTGGTGGTGTAGAGGGTACAACGCAAAAACCAATGTCCAAGGGCGCCCCCTCCTCCTCACTGCTTCTCTGACTTGGAGAAAGACATTGGATTTTGCTCATTACTTCCAAACAGGAAAGTGGAGACTTTTGGCTGACTCCCCCCCGCCCCGACCCGTCTCTCTCCCCTCCCCTACCCACCAATCTCATGTAAAGGAGTGTCTTGCTTTTTGCTTACTTTCTGAAGATTTCAGAAGAATAACAACTCGAAAGAATTTGCTAGAATGTTTATGCATTTTTTTCTGTTTACTCAATCTTAAAATCTATACAGATAGAGGTCGAGAGGGATTCTATGGGTTAAGGCACTTGCCTTGCAGACATATGACCCCCATTCAATTTTCCCTTCCACCTGGTCCCAACACTACTGGCAGTGGTCTTAGAGGTCCCCCTAACCACCAAGTGTGATACTGGGATTCCCTGGCACTCCAGGACCCTCTCATTGAACTCTGTTTGCCAATAATTGGACGGAGTAGGGATCCTGCGCAGGTGGGAGATGCCCCCTACTCAAAAATATGTGAATTTCTAGGACCGGAGGTAGAGTACAGCAGGGAGGGCATTTGCCTTGCACACAGCCGACCTGGGTTGGATCTCCAGCATCCCATAGGGGCCCCCGAGCACTGCCAGGAGTAGTTCCAGAGTGCAGAGCCAGGAGGAACCCCTGAGTAGTCCACTGGGTGTGACCCAAAAAGAAAAAAACCATACAAGAATTTCTATTTTACCCACAAAAGGCCCCATATCTTGGATATAGTATTAAGCAAAATAAATAAGTCAGATATTATCTGTGGTATAGGGAGAAATAAAACAAGAGGAGAGATCAGACAGTCTCAAAAAGGACATGCTGTTGGCCATGGGTCACAGAACTGAGAGGATCAAGCAGATGGCGAGTGAATGGGGAAGAGGACGAAGTGGCAGAAGACAGTGGTGGAGGGTTGGGACACTTTGGTAGTGGTGCAATGAGGCAACTGTTTTCCTAGAACCACACAGGGGGCTGGAGCAATAGGACAGTGGGTATGGCATGCAGTAAACCTTGTGCTCTGCCAACCCAGTTCAATCCCTGGCACCTCAGATAGTCCCCAAGCACCGCCAAGAGCAATCCCCAAGCACAGAGCCAGGAATATGCCCTGAGCACCGTAGGGTGTGGCCCCCAAACAAAACAAAAATCATATATATTAGCACTTGTAAGCAATTTAGCTAAGCTATGATGGTAAGAAGAATTAAAATAATATTTTTTTTCCAAAATAAAGCTCTATCTCTCTTTAGGAGGAGGAAATAGAAGAAAATCTAGCAACCAAATGACCCTGGGCTATGACTTGTAAGGGAGATACTTCTGGAAGCGTTTAGGGCCAAGCTGCCTATCCAAGGCTTTTATTGACGTTAGAAATTCTCTCAGTGAACCACTCATTTCCAGTACCAATTTAACATGGCCTGGGCCCAGTTTTATTGCTCTCGGGTTTTTCTATGAAGGTGTTTCTGGAAGGGATTACACTGGGCTGGGGGACTAAGTAAATACATGTACCGAACCCTATCACATTATTTGCTTAAACAAATCTGGTCTTCAACCCATTTCCATGTGGATGGGGCCTACAGTAGAGAGTCTATTGGAGGGAGAGCCATTGGGTTTAATCATTAAACAGACCAAGGGCAATGAGAGGATATTCTGAGAGCAGGACCCTTTGGGTCAAGGAGCCCCAAAACTAGACAAAGGGGAAGTAAAGAGAGAGGAAAAGAAACGAATGAGAATATCCCCAAAGAGTAAACCTACAGATGCACCAACGCTCAGGGGAATTGAGTTCATTAAGCACATTTCAGCTCAGTTCCTTTTACAGAGCAAGCCACAAGTGTTACAGAACAAGGGGGCCGGAGTGATAGGAGGGCATTTGCCTTGCACACCACCAACCCGGATTCCATCTCCAGCATCCTGTATGGTTTCCTGAGCTCTGTCAGCAATGATATCTGAGTTTAGAACCAGGAGAAACCCCTGATCATCACCTGGTACCCAAAATCAAAAATCAAAAAAGAAAAAGCAAGACGAATTACAAAACGAGAAAAGAATTTGCTACCCATCTTCTCCAGATGGAATCCTGGTGTCCATGAGCTTCTACAAGCATGACTCTGGCATGCGGGTACCAGGGCCGCCCCAGCTCCCAGGAAACCTCTGATTCCGAAAGCCACACCCACAACCCACCCTCAGCGCCATCTTACAACACACAGCAGCAAAGAAAAAAACTGGCTGGAGGACTCCACAGCTCCCAGAGAATTCTCCGGGCCCCAAATAGAGCCGATATCACAGTGAGATCCCAGATGGGGTAGGTGCTGTCTCCCCGCCTTCTCCAGATGGAATCCCGGTGACCATGAGCGTCTACAAGCACGCTATTTTCTGAACCAGGACATTTCCTGATATGCAAAGTGATCAATAGAAAGTAAATGATCTAGCATTTGTCCCTGAAAATCAGGCTTGAATGGTGGTGATAAATCTGAGCAAAAGATAATGTCTAACCGAAATACATCTGGACTGTGTATTTAACTATAGTGCTATGCTGCCCAGGGAGGGGAAGGGTGTCTGTCCCTCTGTCTGTCCCCCTTTGCTGCGGCGACATGGTGGCCTGCATCTTTTAGAGCCTAATGAACAGCCAGGGATGAGACTGCATTGATGAGGCATGTAAGGCTTCATGGGATGGGGGGTGGAATCGGCCCTGCTTCCTGCCATGATAGTGCGCCGGGTTGCCATCCTCAAACGCCTCCTCTGGCTTCTCCCCAACCATGAACCCAGAGACACACATATCAATCTTGGAACCCAGGGGCTTTTGGCAGAAATCCCTCTAGGTTTATTACTAAAATATCAGAAATCCAAATTCACGTGGCTGCTATTGTGGCCACATGCCATCATATGCTCCTCATAATCAGCAATAGAAAACAAATTTTCTAATGATGTCTTTGTGGCAGGTCTGAATGTTGGGGAAAATAACAATGTTGGGTCTTTGTCATAATATTGAAGGTGATCGACACACAGAGAGAGAGAGAGAGAGGGTAAAGTGGAAATCTGCCACATAGGAGGAGGGGAGGTGAGAGGGGGGTTTACTAGGGTTCCTTGTGGTGGAAAATGTGCACTGGTGAAGGGACAGATGTTTGATCATTGTATGACCAACCGAGACTTGAACTGAAAGGCTTTGTGACTATTCTCATGGTGATTCAATAAATAAATAAATCACAGTCACGGTCCTCCCATTGGTCATCGATTTGTTCGAGCAGGCCCAGTAATGTCTCCATCATGAGACTTGTTGTACTGTGTTTGGCATATTGAATAGGTCATAGGTAGCTTGCCAGGCTCTGCCGTGCAGGCGAGATATTCTCGGTAGCTTGCCGTGCTCTCCGAGAGGGGCGGATGAATCGAACTCAGGTTGGCCATGTTGGCCGCTTATAAGGCAAACGTCCTACAGCTGTGCTATTGCTCCAGCCCAAATAAATAAATAAATAAATAAATATTCATATAGGAAACAGTGTGAAGATTGTTCTATTTTGGCAGGGACCATTAAGACATTCTTTTTGTTTTGTCAATCTTTTTATTTGGCAAGTGACAATTTTTTTCAAATGTTTTTATTTATTATTTATTTATTTTATTAGTGAAACACCTTGAGGAACAGTTGTAGACTTACAAATTTTTTGCTTGGGTTTCAATTATATAATGATCAAGTACCCATCCCTCCACCATTGCCCATTTCCATCACCACTGATCCCAGTATCCCTCCCACCCCCCATCCCCCATCCCACCCTGCCTCTGTGACAGGGCATTTCCTTTTGTTCTCGCTCTAAGAGGACATGAGAAAATGGAAAGATATCCCCTGCTCATGATAGGGAGAATTAACATTGTCAAAATGGCAAGACATTCTTTAGGTTATCACTACCTGT
>JAOXYA010486262.1:0-15790 GCA_028565675.1 Sorex palustris | reverse complement strand
TACTCTCGGTAGCTTGCCGGGCTCTCCGAGAGGGGCGGAGGAATCGAACTCGGGTCGGCCATGTTGGCTGCATGCAATGCAAACGCCCTACCGCTGTGCTATCACTCCAGCTATAACAGACTCCATGTAAACTCTGGTTGCTCACTTTTCTTTTTCTTTTTCTTAACAGTTCGCAAGAGACGAGTGGAAGGTGACCACCAGTAGGCCTTCCCTGGCCAGAAGGGGAAAGACTGGAAAGCTGTTTTTAACTGCATTTATTCCTCATTTAAGTTGTTGCCAGTTTCAGGTTATAAAGATAGGAGATGATAATTTTGTAAAGCTTTATTTCTACTTTCAGCTACAGTTTTATTTTAGCTTCATTGAGTAGTCTTATGAGTCAGGTTAAAAAATACAGTTTTACGGGCTGGAGAGATAGAACAGTGAGTAAGACGCTTGCCTTGCACGTGTCCTATCCAGGTTCAATCCCCAGCACCCCAGATTGGCCCCTGAGTACTGGTGGATGTGAACACACACACACACACACACACACACACACACACACACACACAAATACTCCGTTGTAAGATGTTTCTAAAGTCATGAATTGTAGAGAGTTTAATTTAAGGATTAATCTTTTTTAAAATCAAAAAGGGACTTTGGGGGGCTGGAGCGATAGTACAGCAGGTACAGCATTTGCCTTGCACACGGCCGGCCCGGATTCGATTCCCAGCATTCCATATGGTCCTCTGAGCATTGCCAGGAGTCATTCTCAAGTGCAAAGCCAGGAGTAACCCCTGTGCATCGTCGGGTGTGACCCGAAAAGCCAAAAAAATGGTGGGGACTTTCGGGGTCCAGCGAGATGATACAGGGGTTAGGGCATTTGCCCTGTACACAGCCAGCCTTGGTTTGAACCCAAGCACCACAGATCGTGCCACCCTTTAGCACTGCCAGGGATTGATCCCTAAGCATTGCTGGGTGTGGCCCACACCCCCAAAATAAAAAGGGACTTTGCCCATAGCAGACTTGGCCCAAATACAGCGTGGACACAGTCCCATGATCTAGAACACATGAACTGGGCCTTGTAACTTACAAGTCTTGTAAGTCACCGCCCCACTGTGGAGGCACCTGTTTGCATTGTGTCAGCGGCTGTGGCCAGGATCTGAGCTTATCATGCATTGAGACATTCCTCTTTAACACCCCTCACCTCTGTAACAGGGTGGCAGAGAGCCCTGTGTGGGTGGGAAAGCCATTTTCTTCTCCCACAAAGGCAGGCTGCAGTGGTCCGTCATTTGGGAGAAAAGAAAAGAACATTCGTGCAGCCCATGGAATCCTGGTGGGATTCGACCCGGGGAACAGGCAGGCAGGGGCACCACATACAGCTTCTGAGGGGATGAAACTCTCCCTCATCCCAGCCCAACAGGAAAATGACTATTCAGAAAGGTTAAGTCCTATGACCTGTATCCTTTGCTCAGACTTTAAAAAAAAAAAAACGGAATCAGCACCACACCAGATTTGAGCTGTCCTCTGGCTCAGTGCTAAAGTGAACCATGTCTGGCCAGGGGTGCAACCCTGCTCACGTACAGGAAGGATTTTGTCACCCTTTTTGAAATTGGAAACTTGTCTGCCAGAAAAGTTCAGTGACAGGCAGTTTCTTAGTGGTTTATTACAGCCCCGCCCAGCAGGCAAAGGCTTCAAAGGTCGGGGGATGTGCTTGTATTTTAAATCAGTATCCAGTGTTTCAAAGGGGCTGGGAATCATCTGCCTTACAGGAAAGGCTGATTTTTCAAGGTAGCAGCAGTAAAACTACCCCCCACTTCCCACTTTTGTTTTTTTCTCTTTTTTTTCCTTATTTGGCCATAACCAGTGGTGCTCAGGGCTTACTCCTGGTAGGGCTCGGGGAATCTTAAGGGATGCAGGGGAATGAACCTGGGTCGGCCATGTGCAGGCCAAGGACACGCCCCACTTTCCATATGCCGCTGTGTGAGTCCAGGCCCTGCTAGGCCTGTCCTCAGGGCTTCTTTGCAGTGACCTATGTGGAGACCATGGCCTCCCTGCCACAAAGATGATGCTTTGTAAAACAGCAGTGGGTGGTCCCCACCTACAAGTGCTCAGACCACTTGGGGGTGATAGCTTTTTCACTCAACTGTTTATCACAGTATGAAGGAGTTGGGTATTTTGTTTGATCTGAGTTGTAGTCAGTCACCTGACTACAGAAAATTGTCTTAAGTTCCAAGTCGTCAAGTGCCCTGGAATGAACAGGAGGTGAATTTTTTTTACATGTTGAAAACTACAAGTCACATCAAAAGAAACAAAGATATTCTAGAAAATAGAAATATTTGTATGTTTATGAATTGGAAGAATAAACATTGTTTAAAAAATTGTCTTAAGAAAAATGGGAGAAAACTTGTTTACTTTGATCTTTAAAAACCTGGCACCTCTTTTTGGTAGTTTTGGACATTTCTAAAATTTGATCATTGAAATAGTCTTTTTTTTAACCAAGCATTTTCTAAAACATTTTGTAATCTAATTAAACTTATCAAATAATTTTCTTTGTATTTTATAACTGTTATTTTAAAACTTTTTAATTGCCCATTTTATAAAATTTGATGTTCATATTTGCCTGGAGTTCTATTTTTTCCAGTATTTCTACCTGAAATTTTATGGATTTTGGTGCTATAAATATGTGGCTAAAGGCTAGAAATCTAAAATATACGTAAAATACATTCCCTAAGGGTGCCTGTCATTTAAAAGACCAAGTAAACATTTTTTGTTAAATAAATTAGATTGTTAAAGATTTCAAGAATTTTTGTGGTCATTACATTGCAGATTTTTGTTCTTTGATAAAATAACCCACATACTTGCTTTGTGCAATAGATACTTTGGAAAAGTTACATGTAAATAGACCTTTGTAAAGTTTGTTCCATGCAAATACCTGTTTTCATTTAAGAGGGAGAAATCTGCTATAATAAAATTTTTAAAAGAGCATTGTCTTGATAAAATGTCATGTTCTGCTGCACATACGCTTAATCCTTATTGCCGCTAAAGATGGAAGAGGCCAGAGAGAAAGTACAGCGGGTAGGGTGTTTCCCTCGCACTCAGTTAACCCGAGTTCAATCCCTAGCATCCCATATGGTCCCCCAAGCACTGCCAGGAGTGAACCCCTGAACATCACTGGGTGTGACCCCAAAAGAGGAAAAAAAAGAGTAGGGACATGTTGATGTCTACCTTGAATTTCTGCATGGAGTAAAAAATGACCCATTTCTTTTTCTCTGTTTCTATTTTAAAAATCTACTTCATAGGACTGGAGTGATAGTACAGCGGGTTGGGCGTTTGCCTTGCACGTGGCAGACACAGGTTTGATTCCCAGCATCCCATATGGTCCCCCGAGCACCACAAGGAGTAATTCCTGAGTGCAAAGCCAGGAATAACCCCTGTGCATTGCCAGGTGTGACCCAAAAAGCAAACAATAACAAAATCTACTTCATAGTCAACTCAGAGGCAGGGAAACGCAAATACATCATCAGATTTCCATGGTCATGCCCAGATCGAAGTTGAGCCAGAGAAGGAGGTGGACTTGCCCACACTAACACATTCTTTAGCTTCCCATTAGAAACCTAAAATGTTTCCCCTACTAAGATAGAGTTGGGGCTGGGAGGCTGAGGGTCTGGAGAGCACCAGACACGAAGGAGGTCCAGGTTCCATCTGGCACCAGAGGGTCCCCCAGGCACTGAGCTGGGTGTGAGCTCTAAGAACATCCAGGTGTGGCACCAAGAAAAAAAAAAGCCACAAGTCAGATGTAGTCCTTTGTTCTCCATTGCTCTTCTGCAACCCTGTGCTGGCTGTTAGGTCAGTATTTGGGGGGCACTAATTGCTCAGCATTGCACCTGTTTGGCCGCATGCCTGCAAGAGTCTGATTGGGGAGAAAGCCTTAGGCAGAGTTCTACACTCTTAAGCCTGTTTCCAGGCCCTTAACATGGCAGCACTGCCCTCTAGGGAGCTGAGGCTTTGGAGCGAGGAGGTCTGTGCCCAGTCAGAGCCCGGTATCCAGAGCTCTGCCTGCTTCTCCTCTCTAGGGCAGTGCGGACATAGAAAACTATCACCATGACAACGACCATCACCGAAGGGCGCCACCCACAAGATAGGTGACCCACGAGGAATGAATGTGTCTTTGCCTCATTGTGGGTGCCTTTGCTTCTCTGGGTGATCTTTGAGCCTTACTCCTCCCATACCCCTCACTGAGCAGAGGGCGCCCCCTTCTGACAGCCAAAGAATTGTACAAAAGACGTGCCTTGCTGAAAGGCCTCTACTGTGAAAACAAGGTGCGAAAAGCAAACCTTTTCCATGAATAAACAGCATGGAGCCAGGGAGTTGGCTCAGTTCAGAGGGTAAGGGTCCTGGCCTGCATTGGGAGGACCAAGGTCCAGGGCCAATCCCCAGCACTGTAAGGTCCCCAAGTGTGACCTGTCAAAAAGTTCATGGGGGCAAGAGATAGTGGGGCAGCAGGTAGCACACTTGCCTACCACACAGCTGACCCGGGTTCAATCCCCAGCATTCCCAAGCAGCACCGATGATTCCTTTTTTTTTTTTCCTGCTTTTTGGATCACACACACTCAGCAATGCTCAGGGGTTACTCCTGGCTCTGCACTCAGGGGACCATATGGAATATTAGGAATCAAATCTGGGTGGACCGCGTGCATGGCAAATGCCTTACCCACTGTACTATTACTCCGGCCCCAGGAATGACTCCTGAGCATTGCCAGGCGTGGCCGGAAAACCAAAAAGAGCAAAGCAGGTAGGAGACACAGGACAGATGATGACTGTAACTGGGTTAACTCCTAGTCAGAATCCCCTGGGTGACACTACTCTGAAGGATGCCGCAAGAATAGGCTCTTGGGCAGGCACAGGTGTTCCAATCTATGGTCTTAATCTTGGGCCTTGGGCCACACACGTTGGTGCTCAGGGTTTGGTTCGAAGAACCATATGCTGCCTTGGAGGCACGCGCCTTACCCACTGTACTACCTCTCTGAAGGCTTTCGAGTTAGGAAAGGGGCCTTTAGGACTTTAATGTCACTGTTCTCTAAAATCAGGCTTCAGGATGGACACCCCCTAAAATGCCACTCCCAGGAGGCCCTAACAGAACCAGGAAGTGGGTGAAGGCTGTTCATCAGGGGAAGTTCAGTATGTGCAGAAGAGCAACCCAGAAAAGGACTATTTTCTGTGAGGGGAATTTAAAATACACCTGCAGGGGCTGGAGTGGCAGCACAGCCGGTAGGGCCTTTGCCTTGCATGCAGCAGACCCAAGTTCAATCCCCGGCATCCCATATGGTCCCCCAAGCACCACCAGGAGTAATTCCTGAGTGCAGAGCCAGGAATAACCCCTGTGCATCGTTGGGTGTGACCCAAAAAGAAAAAAAAAAAAAACACTTGCAGGGCCACAGAGATAGTACAGGGTATTAAGGGCCTTAACTGGGTTCAATCCCCAGCACCGGATATTGTCCCCTGAACCCCACCGTGACTAATTCCTGAGCACAGGGGCAGATGTAAGCCCTGAGTACCATTGAGTATAGCATAGACATCTCCTCACCCCCACCCCCACCCCCCATAAAAGAAACCCAATAAATTACTATTTGCTAGTTCAAAACCCCACCAAAAAAAATTAAATGTCTATTCCTTTAAATATGGTTCACATGGTAGGTAAAAGAATATGGTAGAAGGGATGCTGGCTTCAGACAGTCGTTCAATGTGAAACTCCACGGGGCCAGAGCAGTAGTACACTGGGGAAGGTGCTTGCCCTGATGGGGCAGACCCCGGTTCAATCCCTGGCACTACACAGACCCCTGAGCACAGCTGGGAGCACCCACCCTCCCACGGAAAGAAAAAGAAAACCAAATAAAGGTAACATGGCTTTCTGTTTCACACTTAACTATCTCTGGGAACCACCACCATGCTGAAAGGGCCAGGCCAGCTCTGGAATACAAGGCAGGTTAGACAAAAATATCTGATGCAATACAATATTCCTTCTTTTGGTTCACACCCGGTGATGCCCAAGGGTCACTCCCAGCCAATGGTGCTTGCAAGGACCATGTGGGACCATGTGGGACCTAGAATCAACCCCGGGCCTCCGGCCCATCAAGCACACGCACAGCGTTTGAGCTAGTGGTCCAGTGCCCTGGACAGTGTTTTTGAAACTCCACACAAAAGGGTCAGTACAGGGCTTCAGACTTTGGGCTCACAGGACTCTGCTTTCTTGCCTTACCCCAATCCCAGACCCACCAGATCCTAACTTCTTTAGATGTTGACATTTAATGTCTCTTTTTTGTTTGCTTATATTTTGGGCCACACCCGGCAATACTCAGGAGTTACTCCTGGCAGTGCTCAGGGAATCAAAGGCTGTGCATGTGCTTGGTGCCAGGGATCGAACCCGAGATGGCTGCATTGCAAGGCATGCACCTTTTCTGCTGTATTATGGCTCTGGCTCTTGTCTACTCCTTTCTGCATTAATTCTTACCTCAAACCAGGACTGGGGGCTGGAGCGATAGCATAGTGGGTATGACGTTTGCCTTGCATGTGGCCAACCGGGTTCAATTCCCAGCCTCCCATATGGTCCCTCGAGCACCTCCAGGAGTAATTCCTGAGTGCACGAGCCAGGAGGAACCCCTGTGGATCGCCAGGTGTAACCCATAAAGCAAATTAAACAAAACGAGGGCTGTATGCGTCACCAGAACTCGGACAAACCCAGGAAGGCAACTACCCTAGAGTATAACCAACACCACAACTGAGGATTTCGAGCCTCCAGAATGAGGGAGAAGACATTTCTGTGACTTTAACCCACCCAGTTTGGAAGACTCTGTGACTGCAGCTCAGCAAAACACTAATAAAGGCTCCCCCAGTGTCCCACTAAACTCTGCACCCCCGCAGAATCCTTCCTTCTCTCACTTGGCTGCAGGAGGACTCCTGTATGAGGGCTGGGGGACAGCAAAGAACAGTAGGAATTCACTGAAATACAGGACTGTAAAATGTTAACAAAAACAACTGGCTTTGGAGGAAAGAACCAAGACTAAGACTTGCTTTAGAAAGTGCTTTATTACAATTAAAATTACAGAAAAGCAAATCGATTCATTTCGATCAAAATAACATGTTTACATCCTATTTATAAAACAAAACTGTACAGTAAAATATATAAAACGTTTTCACATTTTGTACTTCAGTCATCATCATCTTCTTCTTCGTCACTGATCACGTACTTCTTATGTTTTTTATTTGCTTTATCGTCATCCTCTGCTTTTCTCTTTCCAGAAGGCTCCCCTTCCTAAACAAAAACAAACCAAACACTCTCACGTAAAGTCAACAGAAAATATGTCTAGAAAGAGTCACCATGCAGCCCACAGCTGAACGGTGCTCTGAAAGCCCCAAATATATTTCTTTCTTTTTAGTAAACACTAAGGAACTGTGTACTGTGATTTACATAGTGATTCACTGCTGAGCTGCAGGCGAACAAGGTTCCAACACGGATCCCAACACCAGAGCCCGCTCCCCTCCACCAGTGTCCCCAGGTTCCCTCCCGCCCTAGCCTGCCTCCTTGGCAGGCCCCGAATAACTCTGAAGCAGCACGTCTGCCGGAAGAATCAAACCTTCAGACCCAGTCACAGCAGTTTCTAACTTCGCAAGAACTAGAGCTGCTCAAAAATGAGAAGCAGGAGAGAAAAACCACAAACTAGGAAAGTCAGTATGAGCCTTGTGAGGGAGCAGGGGCGGCCGCACCAGCTGACCCCTCACCCCTGAGCGGGATGCTGACAGGACAGGGACCAGAAGCTTTTTCCTCTGCTTTTCAGCACACTACCCTTCATTGAATAAAATCCAGTGTAAACGCTCTCTATTTTTTTCTTTTAGGCTGGGTTTGTTTTTTTTTTTTTTTTTTTGCTTTTTGGGTCATGACTCCCTGCAACGCACAGGGGTGACTCCTGGCTCTGCACTCAGGAATTACTCCTGGTGGTGCTCGGGGGACCAATATGGGATGATGGGAATCGAACCTGAGTTGGCCACGTGCAAGGCAAACACCCTACCGGCTGCGGCTGTGCTACCACTCAAGCCCCTTAGGTTGCTTTTGAGGCCATACCCAGCTATGCTCAGGGCTTACTCCTGCCTCTGCATTCAGGGATCACTCCTAGGGCTAGGGGAACCTAAGGGGTGCCAGGGATTAAATCTGGGTCAGCCGTGTGCGAGGCAAGCACCTGACCCACTGTACTAGCTCTCTCACCCCCATCTCCTCTTGATTTTTAAACATATACCTTGTTAGGGAAGGGTAACTAGAATTTCCTGTTCCGCTGCTATAGATCACTTGCTACACACTTTCCTGTCTGTTACTTCCTACAACCCAATGACTTTATCAGGGAGCAAATGTAAACCTCTTTGAACAGATGGCAAAACTGAGCCACGCATGTGGCAAGGAACAGCCTCAAGATTCAATACGCGGTTGCCCTCTAGTCCGGTGTGCGTCTCTCAGCCGCTCAGACAGGCATGGCACCGCCCCGCATCCCAGGGGCAAATGCAGGCGGAGGCTGCTGGCCACAAAGGGAAAGAACTGTGAGTAGGGCTCAGCCTGCATCCTGCCTAGTAACACAGGGCTGGGCGAGAAACTGAGGTAACCTGGGAGACAGAGGCAATGGCTCGGAAGTGGGGTGGAGGTGGGGAGCATGGAGGTCTAGACAGAAAAGCTCCCCAGAGGGGCTAGAGAGAGAGAGCACAATGGACAGGGCGCTTGCCTGGCATGTGGCTGATCTCCGGCATCCCTTAAGGCCCCCCAGCACTACCAGGAGTGACCCCCAGCATTGCCGGGTGTGGTTCAAAAGCCAAAAGCTAAAAAATAAAGAAAAAAGCCTCCCTAGAAGTTTTGTCAGGAGTAGGGCAGAGGAGGTCACAGGAAGTCTTTGCGGGATGCAGGGAGGAAGGCAGAGGTAGGTTCTAGGAGGTGGGATTATCCTGTAACCAGGACCACAGCAGGGATGTTCGGGCAGGACCATGCCTGTGCAGGTGGGGGGGGGGGGGGAGGGGGGAGCAGTGCAGGGCTGACAACTGACAACTGGACTCAGCACTCGGACACACCAGGCCTGGGCTCAGGCCGTCTCAGCCCGGCTCAGCCCCAGCTCTAAGGAAAAACAGTCTGAAGTCAGTGACAGGATTATAACTGCCATTCAAGACAACTATTGGACAGATCACGCTGGAGAGACTGGGCGCCGACCTTGCACATAGCTAACCCGGGTTCGATCCCCAGCACTACATATGGTCTCCTGAGTACTGCCAGGAGTGACCTAAGCATCATCAGGTGTTCCCACCAAAAAAAAAGTCATCTGGGGTCATTTGGGGTTAAAGAGATGATTCAAAGAGCCAGAGCACATCAGAGGTTCTGACCTGGATTCCACCCCTGAGCACAGAGCCCTTCCAGCCCCACCTGTGGGCTGCGAAATGGCTCCAGGGGTAGACACCCTAGTGGCCCAACAAAGCCCACCCCAGCCTGAACAGCACCTCAGTATCAAGGAGGCCCAAACTGTGCCCCCCGCCCAGCACTGGCCCCAGGAACTGGTGAATGGTGATGTCAGAGGGACAGAGCCCAGGTTTCCCACAGGAGCCCCAGGGCTGACCCCAGCTCCACACACTCCCCAGCACCACCAGGAGCAACCCCGAGCACCACCATGTGTGGGCAGCCCCCCTCCCCGCACCCTCGTACAAAAATCCCACTTGTGAGAACACCAGGAATAAACAGAAACTCTACCGCATTTCTCAATTTTCATTCACAGTTTCTGCCTGCCAAGAAACAAAACAGCATCTGCTGAAACGAGAATTCCCGTTTGCCAACTGCTCTCCGCACTGTGAGTGCACTGCTATGAGTTTTCCTATCTGATCTGAAGCAACAATGGAGCCGAGCAAGTTAATAGTTTCTGTCTGGTTAGCTTCCTAGCAGCCTGCTCCAAGAATGACCGAGATTTAACAAGCATCCAAGAACAGAATGCTGCTGCCCGTGACAAATGAGCAGAGCAGTCCAACGCGCAGAAGCCCAAAAAGGATCCAAACGTATTAGAATCATGAACAACAGGAACACAATATTTATTTCCTACAATATGGCAGAACAATCCTTTTGAATAACCATCCCACTGGAAATAACTAACAATGATGGGAAAAGATAAACAAATCAATGTGATGGCAAGAAGACGAAGTACAATCAGAGGCCAAAAATTAAGGAGAAGCAGAAGCCCAGGCAGCTGAGCAGAGCGCTCACACAGGCTTTGAGCCGGCCGTGGGAGCTTGGGGTCTACGCAGGGAGGACAGGGTGTGAGAGCGGGGGGCTGGTGGGCCCAGAGGACTGGGTCTCATGCAGAGATGGGTGAGAACAAGCCCAGGCCAGAACTCTAAGCCCATCAGCAAACATTCCCAACAAGGGTCTGTGGAACACACAGCTCCTCTAGCAAATGCTCAACCCTTCCACCTTGGACAACACAGAAACAGAGATGAGCCCTCGAAACTTTAGGAAGTGGTGCTGAAGAGATTGTGCAGCGAGTAAGGCACTGGCCTTGCACACGGCTGACCCAGGTTCAATCCCTGAACTCCATGTGGTCCCAAGTCCCATCAGGAGTGATCCTTGAGCACAGAGCCGTAAGTCAGTCCTGAGCACCACTGGGTGTGCCCACCACACACACACACACACCAAAAAAATAAAATATTTAGATATAAAAAAGGAGAAATGGAAAACACGGCCTCTGAATTCTCCACGATGAATGACTGAGTTTTCAGATGCATCTTTGCTCAGATGTCCTAGGCTTTTTCATCTGCCCAGGGCCCTCCTACCCGGTCCCCACCCCTGGACTCCCCCCAGACCTCCACACCTGCAAGCTCACTCTCCAACCCCAGGGAGACTCTCCAAGCAGCTTTCCAATGCCCACCACGCACAGGGGTCAGACCCCCCCCACCCAGATCCCTTGCCAGACCCATTGTGGCACTGCATTTCTTTGGGTTTCAGTGACCCCCATGACACAGCTGTGTACACATCCCTGGAGCCTGTGAACCTCTTGTTTCTGCATTTCCTGGGGCCCGGGGGAAACCTGAAACTGAACAAACGGAGATTTACCTCATCGCTGTTGAGTTTCTTGGCTTTGAGGAGTCTCTGAGCCTTGTCTTCATCAGAGCCCTCATCGCTGTCTGAAGAATAGATCCTGGCTCTTTCTTCTGGAAGGGAAGGAACCAACACCGTGAGCAGACAGTGTCTGACCTTTGCCCCTAGGGAAGGCTCCCAACTGACCTGGTTGGCTTTCCAGGTGAGCTGCACACTAGGCAACACCCCTTAAAGCATCCTCGGTTTCTGTTTTATTTTTTGTTCTCATGTGATTTCCTTTTAAAAGTACACTTTTGGGGCACCAGAGCAGTACTACAGCGAGCAGTGTGCTTGCCTTGCACACAACTGATCCAGGTTTGAGCCCCAGTACCCCATAGAGCCTCCAGGAGAAATCCCTGAGTACAGAAACAAGAGTAAGCCTTGAGCACTGCCAGGTGAGCCCCCACAAAAAAATTAGTAAATAAAACATACCTTTTCCTACAGAAAATAAATACTGACTAGAAAAGTCCCCATACTGGGGTCTCAAAGAAATAGAAAGTGGTGGGCCAGAAAGACAGTACGGTGTGTAAGGTGCTTGCCTTGCACAGGTCAACCCAGGCTCAATCCCTGGCATCCCATATGGCCCACTGAGCACTGCCCAGGAGTGATTCCTGAGTGCAGAGCCAGAAGTAACCCTTGAGCAACACTAAGTATGGCCCAAAAAAACAAACAAAAAAAAATGGATAGGTGTAGGAAGGGGGTACCAGCTCACCAGAGCAGTCACTGCGAGAAAAGGAGAAAGCTTTCAAGGACGGTCACATGGGGTTTTCCTGTAATTTACCACTTACCAGGAACATAAGCAGGAGGCATGGGAGCTACCCATGGTGACCCTCAATGACTCCCAAACTCAAGCTGGGCAGCATCAGGGCCTCCGCGTGCAGACAACCACAATTCCAACCACAATTCCAAGTGGGATCCACACATGGAAATTACCTGCCCTGGGCCAGAACGGGGAGGTGTCTACCTTGCACGCAGCAGACCCGAGCTTAATATCCAGCACCCCACATAATTCTAGAACCCACTAGGACTAATTCCAAAGTGCAGAGCCAAAAGCTACCAGTAAGCACTGCCAGTGTTCCCCACCCCGCCCCCAAGAAAAAAAAGAAGTTGTCTGTCCAAAGCTAATGTGAGGCAAGAACAAGAACAGTAATTCAAATAACACTGATTTATCCCTTGTGTTGCAAGCTCGAGGGGAGATGCTCTGGATGTATTCTATCACTTCTCAAAACATCATGTTCTAAGTTCTGTTATTAGTCATTTTTTTAAGTTCCTGACCAGAGAACAGAGTGGGGGGTCAGGCAGCTTGTGAAAAGGCATCTGACTTAAAAATAGCAGAACGGAGATGGAACACGGCAGGGCAGAAGCTGGGCAAGGGACTAACGGGCAGTGCCGGAGCAGAGTAGCACCCGGCAATCAGGTGGCACCAGTTCAAGGACTCAGAAGTGACGTGTCTCTGGGGAAGTTACTTGATATCTCAAAGTCTCATTTTTTCTCATTGCGAACAAAGGATGATTAACAGTCACTTGATTGTAACGTCTATGAAGATTAAACAGGGTGCATGTCAAGTGTCTGAATGTGCGCCTAAGATTCGGTAAAATCAATGTTAACCATAAATTACTGGTACTTGGGGAAGAAGGGAATAAATCTACAAAGGAAAACTTTTATTTTTGGAGGGTGTCACACCCAGCAGGGCCTCAGGGTTTACTCTTGGCTCCATGCTCAGGAGTCACCCCTGTTAGTGCTGGGGGACCATATGTGGTACCAATGAATAAACAGGAGTTTGGTTGCATCCAAAGCAAGTATCTCACCCCCTCTACTCTCTCCTGACCCGTATTTAAATGTTTGGGCAGTGCTCAGGGACTGCTCCCAACAGTGCTCAAGGACCAAGTATGGGCCTCCCACAGAGTCCAGTTATCTTCCAGGCTCATAACAGAGACTTTAAAAGTGAACAAACACTGGACCAAGTGATAGCAGAGTGGGTAGGGCACTTGAGGATAGGAACCTGCAGCCAACCCGGGTTCAATCCCGTAGGGTCCCGAGCACTACCACGAGTGACTGCTGAGAGCAGAGCTGGTAATAACCCCAGAGCATTGCATTCAAAAACCAAAACAGTAGAATTAATGGAGAACTTTGTGTTCTCCAAGCAACAATGTTTTTGATTCCCAGTTTGTAGTTAGAACAGCAGGTCAGAGTTCCTAATCTGACACACACTCAAGTGAAAGGAGGAGAAACTGAGGCAGCAGCTGCTTTCCAGCACATAGGGAAGAATCCCACATGGATGAGTTCATGAGCTCTTCTCAGGAGCTGCTCTCACCTGGGTCTCTGAACAAGGTCCAGAGAGCAGGCCCTCAGATCATGCCAGGAAAAGACCAACGCCTGAGCCAGGAGACGATGACAAGCACCTTTCATGCCAGACCCACCTCGAATGCCCCCCTTGTATCGGTTTTTGATGGCGGCCAAGCTGATGGACTCCTCGCCCTCCTCCTCCTCGTCGTAGCGGTCAGGCTCCAGGTAACTGGCACTGAGCCCTCGCTGGTGCTGCTTCTCGCGCATCCGGCGCTGCTGAGACTCCCTGCGGATGGACGCCCTCAGACGCTCTTCTTCTTTCTGCAAAGAAGCAAAGACACTGTTGGCTTTAAAGAGCAGACTAGGGGAGCCAGAGCCACAGCATGTCAGGCACTGGCCTTGCACATGGCCGACCCAGGTCCAAGTCCCAGCGCCCCATATGGTCCCCTAAGCAATGCCAGGAGTGATTCCAGGTCCATCCTGAGCATCACTGGGTGTGACCCAAACACACAAAAACGAAACCAAAAAAATGTATATAAAAAGATTAATCTTGGGAGTCAGCAAGACACTACACAAAGGTAGACCGGAGTACAATCCCCAGCACCCCAGGTGGTTCCTTGAGTCTGACAGGAGTGATCCCTGAGCACAGAGCCAGGAGCAAGTTCTGAGCACCATAGGTATGCCTCCCCCCTCCAAAAAAAAAAAAACAGAATTTCAAAAAAGAGAAGTTCAGAGAGGTAGGACAGCCATTAAGGTACTTGTCTTGCATGCGGCCACCCAGGTTCATCCCCAGCATCACATATGCCCCCTCCCACAGCCCCAAGCATTGCCAGAGTGATCCCTGAGCACAGAGCCAGGAGTAAGCCCTGGGCACTGCTGGGTGTGGCATCCTCCTCCCCCGAAAAAAAAATACAAAAACGAAACAAAAACCCTAGGATCAAGTGTAGCAGACATACCTTGATCATCTCTGTGCGCTGGCATTCAGGGTCACGACCTGCCATGGGCAAGATGCGAATTTTCTGGGTCTTGGAACATCTGTCTGCGAGGGACAGAGTCATCTTCCTGTGTGTTGCACTGTCCGTGGAGTGAGGCCTGCCGGGAAATAAAATGACGGCTCACTGGTAACCGAGTCCCCCTGTGAGTCAATTGCTCCGACAGAATGAGAACAAGGAGCCAGTGCCTGCTTCCTCATCTCCTAAGCAGCCGGACTCCAGCTGAACTGGCGAGCTGGGCGGGGGCTTCACTGCTTTCACCTGGGGCACATGGGGACATCTGTCCCCCACACGGGAAGCTGGAGGGTGAAAGTCCTGCACACCCTCCAGAAGCAGTGACTGGAGAAGCTGTGGCAAGCTACCTGGCCAGGGACTGGGATCCAACACGTGTTAATTCATTTCACTGCTGCAGCCACACTGAAATAATGACTAGTTTGCAGAAGAGGGGAATGAAGCAATGGCACATTGAGAAAGTTTTACACAAGGTGGAAATGGGCCCATCTGATGCCAGTGTCTCATCACAATTCTCGAAAAACTAAGTCAGCCTCCCACCCCAGGGGGAGGGGGAGGTTGGTCTCTCTAAAGTCTGTCCTAAGTATGGAGGATGGTCGGTTGGAATTAAAAAAAAAAAAAAACAGGGGCTGGAGAGAGAGTGCAAGTGGGTAGGGTGTTTGCCTTGCACATGGCAGACCCGGGCTCGGTATGGTCCCAGAGTACTACCAAGAGTAATTCCTGATTACAGAGTCAGGAGGAAGCCCTGAGCATCTCCAGGTATAGCCCCCAAACAAACCAAAAATAGAAGAAACAAACCCAGGGACCAGGAGATCGCCTCAGAGTCAGACACCCGCTGGCCTGGCCCCCAGGTGCCACATGCTTCTGGGCACAGAGGGCTATAGCCCTGGAAGACCTTAAGCAGCACGGGACCAGCCCCACAAAACCCTCAAGGCACAGAATCCTGAGGCCTGAGCTATCCAGCCTATGGGTGGAGTGTCACCAAGAGCGGCCCCCAGACCCCTGGAGGTCCCTCTGGAGAGATGAAACACCCACAGAAAACCCACAAACATTTCAGGGTAGTGCCTATTGTCAAGAGAAGGGGATGCGCTTCGCCGGCTGACCCCATGGGCGCCGGGGTGGGGACACGCACCCCTCGGGTACCGAATGCAGCGGCACATGCAGAACCCCGAGCTGCCAGCTAGTATCCCTGCTCCTGAGATCAAAAGACACAACAACCAGCAAGTGTCCCAGGTCTCCTGGCAGCTGGAGCAATCAACTGAGGTTTCGGATGACCTCGCAGTCCTAACTCCTGAGAAACAGCAACTTCGCAAGTATGTCTCTCTCTCTCTCTCTCTCTCTCTCTCTCTCTCTCTCTCTCTCTCTCACACACACACAC
>JAOXYA010486259.1:0-15790 GCA_028565675.1 Sorex palustris | reverse complement strand
CCAGGGAAACTGGGGGCATTGGTGGTGGAAGCTGTACACTGGTGGAGGGACGGGTGTTGGAACGTTGTATGTCTGAACCCCAACCATGAACAGCTTTGAAACTACGCATCTCATGGTGATTCAATAAAAATAAACAAATAAGGGGCTGTAGCGATAGTACAGCGGGTAGGGCACTTGCCTTGCACGCAGCCGACCCGGGTTCGATTCTCGGCATCCCATATGGTCCCCCGAGCACCGCCAGGAGTGATTACTGAGTGCAGAACCAGGACTAACCCCTGAGCATCACTGGAACTGACCCAAAAAGCCAAATAATTTTTTTAAAAAAATAAAAAGAGAAAGTACTCATGCATGCTCCATCAAAGCACTGGGGAATATAGGGGAGAAAAGAATAGTAAGATTTCAGAATCCTTTTATGAGATACTGATTTAATAACCCTTCCCAATGCCGCACTAACTGGTCAGTGAAATAAATGTGTCAGGGCACCCAGGGGCACCCACTCTTTCCAGAGCATACTGGGTGACTGCAGTGCCCAGATCTTGGAAGCCGTGAAGTCCTGTGTGCCCAGGGGACCAGAGATACTAGGTTCAGGGAAACAAACAAAAAAAGACCCAACTTAGACATTCCCAGGACAAGTACTGTGTAACATTCGACACACATTGGAGTGTGCAGAGAAGTTGGAGCTGTCTGGGTCTGGCCAGGAACCTTTTGGCTCATTTCACTTTCTCATTGATTCGAATGGCATTTCCAGTGGAAGTGAATGAAAGCAAATAGTCTATTTTAATAACAAGAAAGGACGGGGATAGGGGCCGGAGAGACAGCACAGCAGGTAGGGTGTTTGCCTTGCATTCAGCCAACCTGGGTTCGATTCCCAGCATCCCATATGGTTCCCCCGAGCACCATCAGGAGTAATTCCTGAGTGCAGAGCCTGGAGTAACCCCTGAACATCGCCAGGTGTGATCCAAAAAGGGGGAAAAAAGGAAGAAAGAAAAGGATGGAATCAGATTTTCACTCACAGTGTAGGTCACCAAACTACTTAGAATACTAGTGCCGGGTTGGAGTGATAGTACAACAGGTAGGGCATTTGCCTTGCACGCAGCCAACGTGAGTTCAATCCCTGGCAACCCATACAGTCCCCTGAGCATTGCCAGGAATGATTCCTGAGTGCAGAGCCAGGAGGAACCCCTGAGCATCACTGGATGCAACCACCCTCAAAAAAAAAAAAAAAAGAAAAAGAAAAAAAAAGAATACTAGTGCTGCAAAGCTCCAACTCATTTTATCCTGGAGAAAACCTGTCTCTGCCTCTGAACTCAGCCGCTGGCTTCTGAGACAACCAAGGCAATGACTCAACCTGTCCCTGGTGTTTCAGATTGAGGCCTGAGGACAAGTTTCCCTACACCAAAATGCCAAGGAGTCGGAAAATTCTAGAAAGAACCCCAAGGTAGGCACTTCCTTGCAGGGAGAACTGGCAAGTCACTTAACCTCTCTGTTTCTGTTCTCTGACACATCCACACAGGCAGAGGGTCCCTATCAACTCCCTTGGTGTCACGGGGGCAGCCCTAGGGCAGCTGCCTTGGAACCAGGCAATGCATGGACTAGTCTCAGCATCCAGCTCCATACTCCAGGAACAGAACTGAGCATTTCTCTGGCCCTGCAGTGTGAGGGGATGAAATAGGGTGCCACCGGCTAAGGTCCCAAACAGCGTGAAACTGGGATCGGAGTGACAGTACAGCGGCGGGAAGGGTGTGTGTCTTTCACATAGCCAACATGGGTTTGATTCTCCGGCATCCCATAGGGTCCCCTGAGCACTGCCAGAAGAGATTCCTGACTTCAGGGCCAGGACTCAGCCCTGAGCATCGCTGGTTGTGGTCCCCGAACAAGAATCAAACAAAACCCCAAACCAACCAACCAAACAACAACAACCACAAAAAAAAGAAAAAAACACCAGCATGAGACAAAGCTCTCATTCTCACCGAGCCACTCAAGAACAGCACCCAGGGGTGAGTACACATAGCACCTTTATCGTCACTGCAGCCACTGAGGCTCACTTCTTGATGCAAAGGTGTCCACGGGCCTTTGACAGCTCTTTCTGGCAGGACCCCGCCTGCCAAGCCCTCCTGCTCCATTTCAAACAAGAGACTCTTGATTCAAAGATGCAACCGTGTAGTCTCGGGTAGAGACTAACATCTAGGGGAGACTCCTGAGAAGCCCAAGTGTGCTCCATGCCAGGGTCTCAGGCCCCCAACCTGCAGAGGGAGAGGAGGTTGGCTCCTCCCATGGCCAGCTGCTGGGAAATCCCGGCCTCAGACAGGGTCCTGGGGTGATGCTCAACCAGCAGCCAGGAGGGGAGAAACGACTCCATTCATCGGGTGAGACCAGCCGAGGTTCCCCCTCTTCCAAGAATCTCTTCGCAGTGCCCAAACTCTCTCCGTAGGAAACGCTTCTTCCTTGATGATCTCTGAACTGACAGGTCCCAGGCTCAGCTGTTCTCTTGAACCCACTGCCACCTAGCGGCCACTGAGAGGCTGGCAACGCTTGGCCTGTGCCTGAGGAGAGGGCCCAGTAGGTGGTTGCAGGGGGGGACGTTCTTTTCTTTTTTCACTTTTTTTTTTTTTTTTTTTGCTTTTTGGGTCATACCCTGCGATGCACAGGGGTTGCTCCTGGTTCATGCACTCAAGAATTACTCCTGACCGTGCTTGGGGGACCATATGGGGTGCTGAGAATCGAACCCAGGTGAGGCCGCGTGCAAAGCAAACGCCCTACCCACTGTGCTATCGCTTTAGCCCCAGACGTTCTTCTCTTGCGCTCGAAACACAGCATGGCAAGGGCAAGAGGCAGATCACACTCCACCGCTGGCCTCCAGGTCCCTGCCAGCTGAGGCCAGGAGACCGTGCTTGGATCTCGACCAATGGGAACAGCCTCACCTTTGAGAGAGCAAAGAGGCCAGAGAACAGGGTGGACCTTGGACACTGGCCCCCACCACAGGGTCTGTGTGTCTGTGCAGACTACAGAAAGCACAGCCCAGTCCTGGGAAGGGGCGAACTAGGGGGGTGGGGACTTGAAGTCTAAGAACCAAGGCTCTGTCTGTCCCCCTGGCCCGGGTGACTTGGTTCTGAAAGCGTTCAGGGAAGCCGGGGATCAGCAGGAAAATCTCAGGGCAGTATAAAACATTGCACAGGGCAGACGCGGAGAGTCAGGAGATATATGTGATGGTCGATTAAGGCAAAACCCAGGGAAGGAAGGGAGTAAGACCCGAGGGGAACTGCAGCGAAGAACGAGGAGAGTGGCTGGTGGGCAGGGATGCAGCAAGCCAGGCCGGCATGGCTGGGGCTGAGAGATTCCTTTTCTAAGCCTGAACTTCAGGTAAATTGGAAGAACTCACTACTCCCCGGGGGGCGCAGCAAGAGGGATGTGTGCTCGCATAAAGAGGTTGTGACTGCGTGACTTCGGCAGATGTCGGCGGTAGGAGATTTTCACGATCCACGTTCCGGGTGGCTGTATTGCCCATCACCACTCACCCTGCTGTCCCCCACCCCCCAAATCAGCAGAGACAGAAACAGCCGGGCATGAATACAGTTGTATTTATTATGGTTTCCAGACTCCCCCCCATGACACAGATCAAAAGCAGAACTTTGTAGAGGGATGGAAGTTACTAGCAGCAACGCTTCCTAAACAGGAAGGGATTAGATGAGCTTAACAATTAGGAGCCGGTTCAAGACACGATTACAAATCAGAGTTTTTCTCCGTGGCGGCTGACAAGGAAACTTTGTCTTAGCAGCTGGTAAGAACGCACCCCCCCCCCAACCACACACACAACCTTCCCCTCCCCTCCAACACACATACACATACACACCCGCAGTGAAACTGGAAATTGTCTATAGATTCAGAAGTCTTGTCTACAAATTCAGGAGACTCCAGAAGGTTCCTGGCCACGGACACAACACACAACAAGCCCACTGCTTTTCGAGACTCCGCTATACTGCTTACGACCTGCCTGAATGTCGGGGTGACGGGCAGAGAACCGTCTGGCACACACACACACACAGCGCAGGCAACGGCTGAACAACACCCCTTAGAATTTTTTTGACTTTTTTCCCCCCATGGCTCTAGAAACATCACTTCAGACACAACATCAGACTTTTTTTTTTGGGGGGGGGGGTTTAAAGGAGCAAGAGATCTAAAGCAATGGTGTGGCGTGGGGAATCACGTTCGCTGCTTTCCTGAGGGACGGCTCCTGTCTTCTCAGAGAGAGGATGTTTTGAAAGCAGCACTAACTCTGGTCGCTTATCAAACGTCTTTTTGTTCTATATAAATAAAAGGCTGCCTGGCAAATCTCAGGTGTCCTCCTTCGCCGCCCCCTGCATCTCTGAACCATCCCAAACCCCCTCTTGGCGGGGAGTTCTCATTCTTATTACAGGAGTACAGAGAACGCAACAGGCATTCAAAAAAAACACCCCCAAACACAAGAAGCAAAAGGGGCCCTTGCTCAGAGCTCAGGAAAACCGCGACAGAGCCCCCCACAGCGTCTCTGACACCCGTTATCGTCGTGGACTCCAGAAAGTAATGACAAGCCCACCCCCAGGGAAGACTTTCCTGCTTGAAAATCGCTAGGAAACGCCTCCCGGGAGTTAGCAGGTGAAAAATGGCTGATGAACACCAGCAACCTGAACACAGGGCTGGCCGCAGACTTGATCTGACACTGAAAGAGTCACACAAGAGCTGCAAAGTTATTATTGGGGAGTCAGGGTCCTCTTCCGTGCACCCTGACCTGCCCAGAGCCACCACCTCAGCCTTAAAAAAAAATACAATAAAGGCTGGAAAGCTGGAGGGCAGCACCATTAATTTTTTTTTTTTTTTTTTTTTTTGGTCCTTGTAATGAAGTCTTTGGGAAAACCTACAGGATTTACAGATTTTTTCCCCCTCATCAGAGATTTTCACCATGTCTGTTGCCAGGACAATAGCACCCAAAGAAATATAGAAACTGAGGCTGGAGCGATAGCGTAGTTGGTAGGGCGTTTGCCTTGCACATGGCCGACCCGAATTCAATCCCCAGCATCCCATAGAGTTCCCCAAGCACCGCCAGGAGTAATTCCTAAGTGCATGAGCCAGGAGTAACTCCTGAGCAATGCTGGTTGTGACCCAAAAAGCCCCCCCCCCAAAAAAAAAGGAAAGAAAAGAAATATAGAAACCTAGCCACCCAGTTGGGTGTTTCTCTTTCTCTCGGGGGGGCAGAACGGTTTGCCCGGACTTCTGGAAGGCTGAGGCCTAAGGGCAGCTCACAGCTTGTGGCTAGGTGCTCCTGGCCTCGTGCCCAAAGACAGGGTGGGGGGTGACTGAGCACCAGCAGTTCCCAGGAAGGAGCCCATGGGTGGCTGATGGTTTCGAGCCTTCCTGACTGGGCGTGTGTCACGCCAAGAGCAAGGCACGGATTGGTTTGGAAGGGGGCTCACCTGGGCCGCGTCTCACAAACGGGCCACCCATGTCCCTGGGAAGCACAGCCGTTGCCCCACACTGGCGGGGAAACTGGCCTTCCGGAGGGAGTTCCGCTAACGGGTCCGGCAGCAGCCTCGCAGCTACAAAGGACGGACAAGGAAATCCCTCTCCCCAGAAAGCCTCACTGTCCACCTCCCAAAACCCCTGTCACCAGGCAAAGTCGGATGTTCGGAAAGAGAAGGTTCCTACTGCGTTTCTAGCCCTGCAGGAGGGTGCTGGGCGCCAGTGTCAGCACATCTCTGCTGCCCGGGCTCCCTCTCGGGGGAATGCAGCAGCGGCTGGCAGAAACCTGCCGTTTGGCGCCTTTTCCATTTTTCATTCTTTCCTTCTCTGGAGGAAGGTCTGCAGTGTTTACTGTGGGAATTTTCTCCAATGTCCTCCGTGATATTTTTTGAGCAGCTTATAAATTACGTGGATTGCTTTTTTACTTCCTTTAGAAATTTTTATCTAAGAAAAAGCAGTAAACACACACACACACACACACACACACACACACACAAATCCCATCCTCCTGCCACCAATTAAAAACAAATTGACTTCTCTAAAACATAACGAAAACGCTTAACGCAAAACACTACATTTACTAGCCTCTATGTGCTCATTCCGGAATCACTTTCCAAACAAATAAATAGGGCGTGTGGGGGATACATAAGAGAGATGACACACGGTTTCAGAATGATTTTCAGAGCCAGGAGAGAGTTCAGCGGGGCAGGAAAGGAGCAAAGCCACCGTCATACGGAAATAAGAAAATTAGATGCAAACATGAAAGTCAACACGTGCTTAAAGTCAGTCAGGTTACATTTTTAATCAACGCTAGAAATTAATGGACATGTATCCTAATCCTTCGGATTCCAAATGTCTGCTGTATCGGAGAAATCTAGTACCCTCCTTTACAGCTACTGCCTGCAGGACACAGGGACAGAAAGGGACAGCCAAGCAGGAGAGACGGGTGAGGAGGCTGAGGAGGCTGAGGCCAGGAGCCGCCAAAGGAATACAGAGACAACCAGAGCTTACGCCCTGGGAAACCGGAGCTCATACACAATATTTAGAAGAAAACTTAAAAATCTTCTTCTAAATTAGACTTTAAATCCTCTTCTTCACCCCAAAGGTTTCTAAATCCAGGTGCGTGACCTGGAATTTCTCTCAACAGAGTTTAGTGCATGTGGATCTGACTCTACAGAAAACATTCAAAAAAAAAAAAAACAACTAAATAAAACAGAAAAATTACTCCCCTTGGGGGAAATGTATAATTTTTCTAATGTACAGTTTTCCTTTTGGTAGCATCATATACACACCACTTGGAAACATCAGGGGATTTTTTCCCCCTGATAATAATCAGAAAAGGCTGGGGGTGGGGTATTAGGGAGAGCAGCAAAAAAAAAAAAAAAAAAAATATTACTTTTCTTTTCTAAAAAGATACTTCCACCATCCCTCAGAGATGGAACCGGCTACAAAAACAGTGCTGGGAACTACTGCAGCCTGTGGGCCCCAAGAGATCGTCTCTGCAGCCTCTCCAGAGATCTCTCGATCCCTCTACTTAGCACCTGCCTTGCTCGTAAGACAGAGGGTCTGACCAGGTCCGAATCAATCCGAAGCATTGCCTGTGGCACTTATGACACGGGAAGGCCTTCTGAAAACTGTTGGTCTCGGTGCCTCTGTGAGGTAGGTGTCCGATGGGGAAACTGAGGCACGGAGGGTGAAGGTTGCTCTGCTTGGTTACAGGAGGAAGGCAGAGGGGCCTGGGTGCCCTGCACTCGATCCGCCCCCCCACTCCTCAGCCAGCTTGTCTAATTCACCCAACGACTCTGGTGATGGGGGAGGGTAGGGGGGCTGGGGGAAGGAATCATTCTCTTTATGCATCTAGCCAGCCATTTCTTAACGTGTCTGCGCTTTGAACACAGCTATCGAAAATAAAACTCCAAATATAAACTGACAAAACCGAAGCTGCCTAAATTTTCCCCTAACAGTCTGTGTCGAGGTTTGCAGCCGAGCCTGCAGTGGCGGGGAGGAGGGGGTGGGGGGGGTAGCGCGGCCGAGTGCCAAGGGTAAGAAAGAGGGTGCCAGGGATGGGGAGCTTCCCCCCCACAACACATCGGGGGAAGCCCGAGGTGCCAGCCTGACACAGAGGACGAGATCAGTGTCCCTTGGCACATCCCCTCCCCACCCCGAGAGATGGGCTATGAGGTCAGCTGCCGGGAAGGGGGAAAGTGGGGGGGGCGGGACTCCCAACTGGGGGAGACGGAGGCACAGCATCAAATTCGTGCAAAAAGCCACAGTGGCCAGACATGAGGGACAACGGGGATGGGGGGCAGGGGGTCTGTCTCCTGCTAGGGCTCACAGGACAGCCCACACTCTAGACTGGGAAGGGAGCAGCAGCAGGACACGGGCTCGGGGGGGTCACTTAACATGCATTCGTGCCATGCCACAGAGACAGCAAGTCATGCCACAGAGCAAG
This sequence comes from Sorex palustris, assembly GCA_028565675.1. Lineage (NCBI taxonomy): Eukaryota > Metazoa > Chordata > Mammalia > Eulipotyphla > Soricidae > Sorex > Sorex palustris. The sequence continues at coordinate 7,845 of JAOXYA010486259.1, read as the reverse complement.
CAACAGAGAAGGACGAGAAGCCACCACACACCCCCACGCCCACCTCCCGGAGCATCAAGAGTCCTGCCGGGTTTTGCCATTCCTGCCACAGGCATGATTTTGCTGGGACAGGGCCCGGAGGCGGGCGGAGGGGCCACCATGGGGCATAAGCGCAGTCCGGGCAGACCCCTGGCTACACGGCAGGGAGCTCTCCCAGGAGAGCCCTGGCGGCTGCAAACAATCGACCCCCATTTCCTGGGTGCAGAAGGGAGAAAAGACGCCGCAGAGGGCGCAACTCAGAGGCCGGCTCTGAGCCGGGAGACCCCCCACCCCTGCCCGTCCAGTGCACTTCGAGGTGCGGCCTTCCTTGCGCCCCTCACTCTGGACCGTGGAAACAGAGCAGATCCGATTCAAAAGAACCGTGACCGAAAGTAACGCAAACAGAAGACGGTTTTGCACTGGGTTGGCCCCCACCTCGCCCCCCGCCTTCCACCCTTGGGGGGCGTCCAACTCCAGGGGACGTCTGGGTCTGGCTCTTCCTCGGGATGTGCAGGAAAGCATGGGGAATGGGGGAGGAGGGAGGAGAATGAGCCCCATCCCCGCAACTCGGGCTCTCGTGGGGGGCTACCAGGGGGGCGCGGGGCAAGGAGGAGGCATGCACTCTTATTTCTATACTCCAGGGCGCGGCGGGCCGAGCCCGGGGTTGGTCACTGCGCCAGGTGGACGAGCAGGACATTCTCGCCCCGGATGAAAATCTGGTTGATGTGGCGTGTGAACACCTGCTGGTAGTCCACTTTGGCCTTGCGCTTTTTCTTGCGGGGCTGTCCCCGCGAGAGCGTGGTGGCCCTGGACAGGGTGCCCCCGGCACTCGAGCCCTCGGTCTGGGCAGTTCTCCCCGACAGCTCTGACCTGGACTCCTCCCTGGCCGACGCCTGCAGGGATGAGGGCACGGAGCGGGAGCGCCGGCGGGAGCTCCGTCCAGTGTCCCCATGGCCCCACACGGATGCCACCTTCCACGTGGACGTCTGCGAGTATCTGGACAACGTGGAGTCTTCCACGGCCGACTTGGAGTCGGCCTCCTTCTTGGCAGAGTCCTGGAGTCGCAGGCGGTCAAACAGCTGTGAGCGAGAGAGTGGCAGCCGTCAGCCTTCACCACGGCCTTCCACGGCCAGAAAGTGCCAGAAAGAAAGCGCCAGGCTCCTGGGGGTTGGAGCGACAGGACAGCGTGGAAGGAGCTGGCCTGGTGTGTGGGTGACCCAGGTTTGATACCCGGCATCCCAGAGGGTCCCCCGAGCACCACCAGGAATGATCCCTGAGTGCAGAGCCAGGAGTTAGGCCCTGAGCACTGCTGGGTGGGACCCACAAACCAAAAGGTTTTAAAAAATCACAGGGCCGGAGTGATAGTACAGCAGGTAGGGAGCTTGCCCATATGGTCCCCGGAGCACCACCAGGAGTAATTCCTAAGTGCAGAGCCAGGAGTAATCCCTGAGCTTGCCAGGTATGACCCAAAAATGAGAAACCACAAAAATGTTAAAAAAAATTTAAAAAAAAACAGATTTCTTCATTACCTTCTCTGCAATTTTTACGTGAAAAGTAATAGATTTTCCAGTTTTAGTCATTACTCAGATAAATCAAAAAGTATGGTAAGACAAGAAGAAAACCTGTGTTTCTATTTTATTTTCTGATTTTGGGGTCACAACCGGCAAACGCTCAGAGGTTACTCCAGGGGTGCTCAGGGGACCCTAAGGGAAGTCAGGGATCAAACCCAGATCCAACCTTGCCACATGCAAGGTAAACGCCCTCCCTTGTTGTGCTACTGGCTTGAGCTCACAGCACCTGCTCACGCCTACGGTGTGAAACGGGAACCCCTGCACGAGGTCCCTGGTTGCACAGGCCAGAAGCACGAGCCCGCATGAGACTGTCTGGATGCCTGAGCTGGGGAAAACCTCAGTCTGGGCCCCGAGGGATGGGAACAGGCAGGGTACCCCCTCCCCCACAGGAGACGCAGGTCACAGGGCTCGGTGATGTCCAGGCTAGAATGAGGCTGGGCAGGGGAGCCCAGGGCGGGGTGGGGACCCACCTACCCGAGTGAGCGTCAAGGAAGAATCCCGTTCATATGCTTTGCCCAGAACTGGCTTTCGATAGGTCTCGTCGACATCGGTAAGTGCCTAGAGACAGCGGGGTGGGGGGGAGGTGGAGGAGGAAATAGGGGAGAATGTAAAATTGGTTTTTTCTTTACAGTTTCAAAGAGAAAATTTGAAGGGACATATCACTGGAGTCGAGCGAAGCCCAGCACCCACCTGCAGACCCAGCTCTTGGCTAGGAAACAGCAGGGCGGCTTCCCCGCGCCGGTGGCTGCCAGGGAAGGTATGGAAGTGTGACTCCAGGGCTAACTCCCCCTGCATCCCATATAGTCCCCCGAACACCACCAGGAGTAATTCCTGAGTGAATGAGCCAGGAGTAACCCCCATGCATTGCCGGGTGTGACCCAAAAAGGAATAAAAAAAAATACTATACAGACTGAAGGTTTGACTGACTGTGAAATGATGACCCTGCTAAGTTCAGCTATCATTCATCACCTCATATGGATAAAATTAGTCTTTTTTAAACAGATGAACTAATTATTTTTGAAGGCTGGTTTTCTCAACTTTGGAACAGATGTGTTTTGTTGTTGTTTTTTGTCCACACCCAGTGATACTCAGGGCTGACTCCTGGCTCTGGACTCAGGAGTCCCTCCTGGTGGTGCTTGGGGATCATATAAAGTGCCAGGGATCAAACCCGGGTCAGCCACGTGCAAGGCTGTTCTAAGACCCCACTGATATGACTTTTGACGGGATAATTCCTTGCCGCGGAAACTGTCTTGGGTGTGGAGGGACAAGCAGAAGCATTTCTGTCCTCCACTCGCTGAGTGCCAGTAGTGCTTATCCCCAAGGCGTGACAATCAGGGGAGAAAAAAAGACACAGCAGAAATTACCAGCTGCCCCTGGGAGGGACGAGAATCACTCTGGCTGAAAGCCACTAGCCTGAAGGAAAAGAAAAGAAAGCAATAAAGAGAATTTTTTTTCTCTCCTTTGGCCGAAAGAACAAAAAGACTGTGGGGAAGTTTCCCTGAAGGCTCTGTTGAATAAGGTACACTATCACTGTCTTCCCACTGTTCATCGATTTGCTCAAGCGGGCACCAGTAATGTCTACATTGTGACAATTTTTACTGTGTTTGGCATATCAAATACGCCATGGGGAGCTTGCCAGGCTTTACTGTGTGGGCGAGATACTCTCGGCAGCTCTCCGGGCTCTCTGAGAGGGGTGGAGGAACCGAACTCGGGTCAGGCCTTTGGTATTTTTTTCTTTTTTTACACACAGAGATTCGTGCCCCACCCCCGGGTCTCTGTGCATCCCCCTCCCCTCCATGACCCTCATACAGGCTTCATTGATTACCATGTTCCAGAACTTGTCGAATGCAACGAGGAAGCCGGTGCAGACGCCACGCAGCCCCTTGAAGGTGCGGATGTGGACGTTCACCTTGACGCCCTCCCGGATACAGCGGTGGAGCTCCCCCAGGGGGCTGCCCTCGTGCACTGGAAGAGAGAAAAGAGGGGAAGGCACAGCGTGAACGTCTGCTTGAGAGAACAAGAAGGTGCAGGCAAGGCGGGCGGGACCCAGGCAGGAGCCCACCAGGCTGTGCACACGCCGGACACACACTCTCTTCACAGCAGCCAATGTTCTGGGATGGTGCCGACTTTCTTTCTCTTTTTTGGTTTCTGGGCCACACCTAGAGATGCCCAGGAGTGACTCCTGGTTCTGTGCTTAGGAATTAACTCCCTGGCAGCGCTCAGGGGACCCTATGAGATGATAAGGATCGAACCCAGGGTGGTCGCATGCAAGACAAATGCCCTCCCTGCTGGACTATTGCTCCGGCCTCTAAATGCTTTTTTGGGGGGGAGGGGTATGTTTTGGGGCCACACCCAGCGATGCTCAGATGCTCAGGGCTGACTCCTGACTCTGTGCTCAGGGATCACTCCTGGCGGGGCTCAGGAAACCACATGGGATGCCGGGGAGTGAACCCGGGCTCGGTCACATGCCAGGCAAGTGTCCTGTCCGCTGGACTATCTCTCAGCCCTGGCGCTGACTCTCAACCTGCCTCATTTAAAAACTCTGGAGTCACCCCCTCCCCACCACCCAAAAATGAAAATTTCAAGAAACGTCCACGTTAGCAGCGGGATTCTGAGTTCCGTGCCTTACAACATTTTTTTCATGACAATTCTCACGAACCATATGTCTAGTCTGAGCCTTCCAAGGAACCATTCCATGTCTAAAGAAAATGGATCCTAGTTCACACCTGCCTTCACACACACACACATGCACGCACGCACACACTCAGATCTCTGGGAAAGTCAGCACGGCCCTGGGCTGAGCTAGCCCACACACTAGCTCCCTGGGTTAGAGGAAGTGACCTGGCTACCTCAGAAGGTAGAAAGGGATACTGGGCCTCACGCCCCCATGACACCCGTTGATAAATGTCAGGTAAAGGGCAATATGGAGGCGGGAGAGATAGCACTAATCTCGCAGGCAGACCATAAATGGTCCCCCATGCCACTGGGTATGTTTGGGGGCCACACTTGGTGATGCTCAGGGCTGACTCCTGGTTCTGTGCTCGGGAATCACTCTGGAGGTGCTCAGAAGACCATATGGGATGATCAGAAGACCAACACGAGTGAGCCAAGCCAGGTGGGAGCCCCCTACACACACCCCCACAGACAGCACATGGCAGTTTCTGGGGACTATTTATGCGACACTTCCTGGAAAGAATGATGGGACCATGCATCACTCCTGTTATCCTAACCAGACTGTTTTCAAAGCTCAAGACGGGGAAGTTTGGGGTCGCTGTTTTGTTTGGGGGCCACACCTGGTGATGCTCAGGGGTGACACCTGGCGCTGCACTCAGGAAATCACTCCTGTTGGGTTTCAGGGTACCCTACAGGATGCTGGGGATGGAACCCAGTCGGCCACGTGCAAGGAAAATGGCCTTCCCACTGGACTATTGCTTCATCCCCTTTTATTATTTCAGGTTACCCTGGCTTTCTGAGAATGCTGGGAGCAGAAATGCTTTTCCCTAAGGGGGAAGCAACAGGCCAAATAAACGCAGGATGCTGGTTAAGCGAACCTTCCTCCCCTCTGCCCCATTTTGTTCCTGTAAGTCTGGATAACTAAGTTGGTTACGCTTGACCTCATTATACCTCATTCATGTGTTGGCTTATAACTGCTGACAGTGATAAATCTTAAAAATCCTCTCGGAAGCGTGCACCGTGCAGATGAAGAGGCTTTCTAGCAGAATGAAGGTGAAGCACACGACACAGTGGGCGGCAGAGGCAGACGGGAACAGCGGTCGTGGTGGGAAGCGGGGAGCCTCAGTCTCACCACGATCTAGCCTTCCTCCTACAACGGTTTTACAGTTCCGAGCCTCCGAGACAAAAGATGGGCCTGAGCCTCTGATACACAAGAGTCCTCTGTGTGTGCTGGGTGCAGGTTAAATCGATGCTGGGAACAACGGTTAGGCCATTTTAACTGGTGGCGTGGCGTGGTGAATCAATTTCTCTAGCCCAAGTGTCTAAACTAAAATTAAGTTTGAAGTGGCTAATGTCTGGACTCATTTTGAGAATAAGTCTCTACTCATCACAAAACCTGGGTTACTCTCTTTGTGTAACCTTCACTGACTCTCAATACACACACACACGTAGAAAAAATTTTTCTCAGTTTTTTTTAAATGGGGACACTATTCCTCCTCACCCACAAATCCAATCAAAAGCATGTATTCTTAACATCAAAGGAGAAATACAGGTGCTGTCTCCCGTCTGATTCTCTACCAAAATTTAGGCTTTTTCCCTCCCAAAGACTTACTAAGGTATAATTCTAGAAGGTACTCCTCTCCTGGATTCACCCAAAAATACAACATGAGAACTTCAGAGTAGGCCAACCTGAATGCAGAGCCAGGAGTAACCCCTCCCAGCACCGCCAGGTGTGGCCCAAAAACAAACCAGCAAACAAAAAAAGGCACAATCCAGGTGTCCAACACTTCATCTGACACAAGAAATTGATCTTATCTTCGAAGAAAACTAATCTTCCACACCTCCTTCTCCTTCAACCCAGCTCTAGGTGCCTCAACTGTCCAAAGTCAGGCCCCTTGGCGCCCTGGCTAGGACCCTGCCCAGGGCATGCCACTGAGCACAAACATCAGATGCTCAGGGACTAAGACCCACCTTTCCCACAACCACCAGCCAACCAGGAGCCTCCTCAGACTCCTGCCTCTCCCGCTCCCCACCCCCACATGCAGCACCAATTCTAGCCCTCACGTGCCAGTCACCAGAGCACCTGGTGCTTATTTAATCCTCACACAGCTGCAGCCAGTGGGTTTGTCTGTTTCATCCCCTTTGTTTGTTGGTTTGGTTTTCAGACCACACAAGGCTATGCTCAGGGCTTACACCTGGCCGGCTTGGGGAACCATATGGGCTGCCAGGGAAGGAACCTGGGTCTGCCACATGCAGGGCAAAAGTGTCCCTACCTGCTGTACTATCTCTCTGGCCTCTGTTTCATCCCCCATTTTTGTGGAAACTGGGGCTAGGGCCGGTTTTTGCTTAATGTGCTCCACTTAATACAAAAAATAAATAAATAATAAAAACTTGCTATATTTAGTAAGCTGCTGAGCTCTGGGCCAAAGAGGAGAGGGAAGTTATGTATGCCCTAACTTACTGCTGTCAATGAGTCTGAAAGTGATAAGGGCCACAAGCGCCAACCGACAACCATTAGACACCATCAGAGGGGGGGGGGCGCTGGGGCACATGCGGGCCCCAAACTTGCTCTCATTTTAGGAACACGGGTTTATTTCTGGGCGACATCTGCGGGGAGATTCTCTCTTACACAAGCGAGCCTGACACCCGGCTTTCTTCGAGAAGGTCCCTTTCCAGCACACGCGGTTCTAGGAGGGAAACCCCAATATAATCACCCCAATAGTCCCTAGCACCACCCCTCCACGCCAAAGGTAGCGACAGACGAAGTCACCATTTGGCCCAAGACGCAAAGTAGGTCACTGCTGGCGGGGGGCAAGATGTGCCAATTCTCAGCCCCGGGGCTGGAGGGGCTGCGCTTGTCCCCCCGAAGCCCTCGGTCCCCCACCGGGCAACCTCCCCTCTGCCTTTGGACAGCAAGACTGCTGGAAGCAGCTACAGGATTGGGGGGAGCTCCTGGGGATACCTCCAGGGATGACACCCGCCTGCGCACACGAGGACTGCGCGCCCCCACCCACCCCCGGGCGCCGGGGTGCCGGGGTGCGGGGTGTGCAGAGGGGGCTGCAAGGCGGTCTTTATTTAGGGGGGGAACCAGGGGCGTTTGTGCTGCTGCAGGTGGGAACTCGGGTGCCGCAGGCTCCCTGCGGCTGTGCGGCCACTGCAACACGCGGGGGCTTCTGAGCAACCCCCGATCCCCCGGGCTCGGAACCGCCCGCCCCCGCCTCTGGCCACCCGGAGGTTCCGCGCCCACCGGCCCCCGGGACATCCCGGCGCTCCTCCCCACCACGCCCCTGCGGCCCGCTCCGCGGGGACCCTCTGCAGACAGACCCGCCCTGCACTGCCCCCCCTCCACCCCGAGACCCCCCGGCCCGACACTCACGGGGCATCCTCGTGAGCACGTTGCGCGGCGCCTTCTTGGTCCGGGCCGGTGCCCCGCGGCGCGCGCCGTCCCCGCCGTCCCCTTCCTCCTTGGTCACCATGAGGCGGCGGAGGCGCTGGATGCGCTCGGGGTCCGGCGCGGGGGGCTCGTGGCGGCGCCGGGGCCGAGCCGAGGGTCCGGCGGGGGCGCTGCCTGCGGGGTCGGCGG
>JAOXYA010486222.1:0-15793 GCA_028565675.1 Sorex palustris | reverse complement strand
CCTGGATATCAGACCTTTATCTGATGGATTGATGTGAATATTTTCTCCCACTCAGCTGTCATTTAGGTTTTGCCTGTGTTTCTTTTGCCATCCAGAAACTTTTAAGTTTTATGTAGTCCCATTTGTTTAGTTTTGGTTTAATAGCTTTTTCCAGTGGCATCATACTGTTGAAAATTCCTTTGAGGTCTAAGTCTTGGAGTATTCTGCCTTAATTTTTGTCAATGTACTTTTTAGATTAGGTCTGATCTCAAGGTCTTTGATTCACTTTGAGTTGACTTTTGTGTTAAGTGTGAGATATGGTTGCAGCTTTAATTTCTTGCATGTGATTTTTTAATTCTCTAAGACCATTTGTCGAAAAGACTGTCTCTAGTCAATTTCATGCTTTTGGCTCCTTTGTCAAAAATTTGTTGAGCTAAATATAAGGGTTTATCCTTGGTTGTTTTATTCTGACCCTTTGGTCAGAGAATCTTTATTTGAATACTTGAATGACATTTTGATTACTATCGCTTTTATTGTATAGATTCACATTAGGTAGTGAGATGCAACCCAGTTTCTTATTTTCCAGTATAATTTTGGCATCTTTCATGGTTCCGCACAAATTTTATAATTGAATGTTCTAAGTCCATGAGGAATGTTGTCTAAATTTGGATAGAAATTGCATTTAATCTATATAGTATTTAGGTAACATGGTCATAATATAATTTGACCTCATTTCTAATTTTGATCCATATGATTTCCTTTCCTTTCCTGATTACTGTTGCCAAGATTTCCAATAAGAGTGGGGACAGTAGGCATCTTTGTCTTGTCCCTGATCTTAGTAGGAATATTTTCAGTTTTTTAGCATAAAGGACGATACTGGCTGCTTTTAATAGATGGATGCTATGGCATCTTACACAAGTGAGTAGGGTATATCAAATATACTGGGTACAATCTCAGTTACCCGGGTTGTTGTAAAAAAAGGAGCCCTCATCCACTGCTGATGGAAATGTTTTTTTTTTGTACAGCCCCTCTGGAAAACAATACAGAGGGTATTCAGTAAATTCAGAATTGAAGTCCTATATGACCCAGTTTTGGGTGTCTATCCGAAGGACAGAAAAAAAAATCATTCAAATGATTGTATACACGCTATTATTGTAGCACCCAGTACAATAGCTTTTAGTTGCAATCAACCTAGATCTCCAACAACAAATAAGTAGATCATGAAGATGTGGTGATATAGATAGATAGATAGATAGATAGATGATAGATAGATAGATAGATAGATAGATAGATAGACAGACAGACAATGAAATACTACACAGCTGTAAGGAATGATGAAATCATGAAATTTGCAGCAACATGAATGGAACTAGAAGACATCCTGTTAAATGAAATAAGTCAAAAGGATAAACACAGAATTATATCACTTATATGTAGTATTTAGAAAAACTGTACAAGGGAATTTAATGTTTTAGAGAGGAGATACCCAGATCACCCTTGGCCGCAGAGAATAGGGCAGAAAAAAAGTAAAAGTAAAGGGGAGGGAGAGAAGGGACAGATAAGAAGCAATAAAAGTCAGGTCAGGGGATTCAGATGCTTAATGGAGCTGAGCAATGATAGAGCCAAATATCCAAACCACAGTGTTAATGTGAATATAGTGTTAACAACACTGAAATCAAGGAGCCCAAACATGAGCAACCAATCTTATAAAAGCGCCTTGTCAAGAGGGCAAGTTTGGGGTGGAGTAAGGGGCACAGGATATGGGAGAGAATATTAGTGAAGGGAAGTTGACACATGTGGTAGAATTGTTATTGCAATGTTGTATGTCTAAAATAAAACTACGAGTGACTTTGTGCTTTAATTTTTTTAAAAAGTGAGAATAAAAGAAACAAATGATTCTTAGGAAAGGATTGAGTTTACTATGTCAAGAATGATGTCTTTTATCAGATCTGGAATTGCCTTAGTGATTGTCCTTTACCCCTCACCCCCCCTTTTTTGGGGAATTTTTTCCTCTTATGGAATTCTAATCAGATTCCTCAAAGTTCTTTCCAATTTATTCTCCATATTTTTTATTCTCAGCTCCTTTTCTTATCTATTATAAGAGCATTAATTATGATATAATTATATAATAATATATGATATAATTATAATTATATATGAAGAGCATAGTGCTCTTCAATATCATAGATGTCATTGGTTATTTTTGTTGCTCTCAAATGTAAGCATTTTGAGAGTAAGGACTTTCCTCTGACTTTTCACTGCATCTACAGTAGTATTGTGAAAACTAGTGGATATCTAGTGAGTATTTTTAATGTAAATTAATAAATGAAGAGTTGCATTAGAAAAACTATAAAATGTCACAGGTTAATCTTGATTTCTGACATATATGGGGCTTATTAATAACCTTATTATCTTTTAATTTTTTCCTTCCTTTGCCATTGTTGCAATAACTGGTGATTGCACACATTTAATTGTGGTGCTCTTTGGAGAGTAGTACATATAGTTGTGGTGCTTAAAACATGTTCATATTCTATTTTTCTCATTTTTGGGTCATACCAGGTACTACTCAGAGGTCACTTCTGGTGGTGCTGATCACCATACATGGTGCTGGGGATTGTAGCTGTAGGAGGCAAGGGAAGTGCCCTACCCTCTGTAATATCTCTGGCTGCATGTTCATATTTTTCAGTTGGGCTGCTTATGCATATTTTGTTTTCAGTGCTCATAAATTTGCACACTGGACATCTCTCCTTGGCTTAAGAGCTTGCACATTTTTTAGGTGCTCCCTGGGGATTATGGTCTTATTTCAAATTTCAGTGCTCACACACAATTGGTTATGTTGCACTGGAGATTTCATGCATTGTTCTGGCATCAGGGATCCTAACTGGCAGTGCCAGAAGAATTGAATTTATCAGGAAGCAGACGTACTGGGCATCAAGCTCACAGTTTCAAACTCATTGCCTCATACATGCAAGACAGGCAATTTTCTCCTGAGATATCCTCAGGCCTCCCCGTGCCTCTCCTGTTCCTGGGGCAGAATCTTCCCAACTCTGCGCTTCTGCCTCAGAGGGAGGGCCAAGGGTTGAGGGACGCCTGGGTGGCGCCCAGAGGCAGCCTGACTGGAACTCTCTCTAGGCCTATGTATCAGGGTTCAGGCCCGGGTCCAGTGGGGGGTGGGGGTGGAGAGTCCAAAGGTCCAGGCTACACCCATAACCTATTCAGGCCATATAGACTTGCACCCACAAATGCACACACAGCCCTGACCCCAGCATCAGCCCAGCCAGCTCCTGAAGAGCCCCTACTCTGGGCTGGGGCGTGCCCCGTCCCCTACCAGCACACAGGTCCAGCAGCAGAGGGTGGAGGGGTGCTCAGAGGGTAGAGGCCCAGAGAGGAGGGACGTTGTGTCCCAGCCCGGCCTCAGACAGGCTCTGGCTTGGTCAGGGGCCAGCGGGAGGAGAGGCCCAGTGCGGGTGGCGGCGCCTGCTCCCTGTGTGGGTGGCCGCCCTCCCTTCCACCTTGACCCTCAGTCTAGAACAGAGGTCAGAGCTAAGGATGCCTCAGCATCTCCTGGGATCCCCAAATCGCCTGCCTGAACCCCCCAGCATTGCTCTCCGGGCTCTGGCAGCCACTAGCATGGGAACATACAGGGGTGAGGCTCTGGGGACGGGGAAGGGACTGTGCTGGGGTGGGGCTGAGATTCCCCCTTGACCCGCAGCTCATTTGACTCCTCCCCTCTCCCTCTCCTCAGGCACATGATTCCTCCTCCTGTAGTTCTGCCTGCAGCTCCCTGCCCCGTTAGAGCTCCACCGCCTGCCAGCTGGGGTCTCCTGAGCCAGGGCCACTCCCTGTTCCTTAGATGTTTTTGGAGCACTCAGGGCCCCTCCTACCTCTAGGATTCTCCATGCCCTTGGCCTGAATGTGCTTCCTTGCTGTCTGCCCTGGTGGGGGGTGGGGTGGGCGCTCCAGTTCTTTCTGCAGCCCAGAGCACATCTGTCCCTCCATGCTGGCCAGAGCATCCCTGACCCTGAAGGTTCTGGAACCAGCCCATCTCCCAAGGTTTGGGATTTTCCCAAGGTACCAGTGTGTCCACTGCAGCCTGTCACACTGCTTGGCCCCTCAATCTGGGCTCGTTCCCATTTCCCACCCTCCCCCCCACACACATGCCCAGAATTGAACTCAGACCTGCATGACAGCAACTTGGGGGCCAGAAGTAGTTGTGGCATGGGTACAACTCAAAGAAGTTCTTCCATGTTCCCAGAATACCTCCGATGCCTGTCCTATCCTGTCCTATGGCCAGGCACACTGACATAAGGATTCTCATCCTGCAATGACTCTTATCATTCTTGTTTTTCAATTTGGCTCTTTTGGTCACACTGGGTGATGCTTGGAGTTACTCCCTGCTCTGCATTCAGTAATTACTCCTGGTGGTGCTTGAGGACCATTTGGGATGCTCGGGACAGAACCCGGGCTGGCTGCGTGCAAGGCAAACACTGCTGTACTACGCTGTGCCTTCCATGCTCATCTTCCTTAGGGGTCCCCAGTGAACACACACGGGGAGCCATGCAAGAGGCTTCCTGAGGGAGGACTGGCAAACAGACCTCATGAATTGCCACCCCATGCAGACATCACCAATCCATCACAGCTCGTTCCCACTGAGCCAGGACTCAGTCCTGGGGTCTTCTGCAGTCTCCTGAGGTCAACTTCCAATCCCCTGCACCTAGTTTGTGACCAGGAACACGTCTGTGCTAGGGTGTCTGACTCTGGGGTCCTTTGGTCTATTCCTGAGCTTCCAGGAGAGGGTCCACCCTCTGCAGCCTTTCCTTACTTCCTCCACGAGCCTGGCCATAGCCCCAAGCTGCCTATCCTCTTCCTCTCTGAAACACCTGGAACAGCTTGTTCCTGCTCAGCGGCACCAGGCAACTGGGGTGGGGGCTGACATTGGAATGAACGTCACTCCATTTGGCCTCGGAGCTGTGGGCCCTGAGAGGCAGCCCTGGCCCTGATCTGCATTGGGGGCAGTGGGATCTGCCTCCAGGTCACAGGGAAGAAAGGAGGTGAGGGGGAACAGCCCTGGGCACAGTGAGTGCTCAGTCTGTGCAGGACACCTCCTGACTCACACCCTCCTGCCTGGTGCCGGTGCCCAGGCCGAGGGCTCAGGCTCCGCTGGCTGACTCACACCTGACCTCATTTCCTGCTTTTGCCCAGGCCTGCGTCCCTCTCCCTTGTCCCATCAGTTCCTCTCCAGAGGGAAATCCCACTCCCCGCCTGCTAGCCTGACCCACTGGCCCCTCCTCTCGGAATCAGACGCTCCCGCCTGGGTCACTGTAGGGACATTTTGGACCTAGACCCTGCCAAGAGGGAGAAAAGGATGAGATGTAGAGTGTGCTCCCCACACTCCCGGGATCCTCTCAGCCGCATCCTCCTCTTCCTCCTCCTCCTCCTCCTACTCCTCTTCTTTCTCATTCTCTTCCTCCCTCCACTTTCTCCTCCTCCTTTTCTTCCTCCTCTACTTTCACCGCCTCCTCCTCTTCCTCCTTTTCCTCCTCCTCCTCCTCCTCCTCTTCCTCCTTTTCCTCCTCCTCCTCTTTCTCCTTTGCCTCCTCCTCCTCTTCGTCCTCCTCCTCTTCCTCCTTTTCCTCCTCCTCTTCCTCCTTCTCCTCTTTCGCCTCCTCTTCCTCCATTTCCTCCTCCTCCTTTTCCTCCTCCTCCCCCCTCCTTTTCCTCCTCCTCTTCCTCCTCCTCCTCTTCTTCCTTTTCCTCCTCTTTTTCCTTCTCCTCCTCCTCCTCCTCCTCCTCCTCTTCCTCCTCCTCTTTTTCCTTCTCCTCCTCCTCCTCCTCCTCCTTGAAGCCTTTTGCAATTTCTCCCTCCTGGATCTGCAGGGACCTAGTTGGGGAAGCTCTGCAATCTCTCCCCGGCCTGACGTCCTGAGATCTCGCCTCTCTCCCAGAATCACAGGGCTTCCCTGGAATCACAGGGCTTCGGGCTGATCCTGGCACCTGCTGCTGTCGCTCTGCTCTGGAGTGAGTTTGCGGCTGTGGGTTTCCCTCCTCCTTCTGCCTCATAGCCCCTGTGGCCGGGCACTGGCTACCCCGCCTCACTTGGCCTCAGTCACCCCATCTGCCAAAGGGGTGTTGCTTGAGGAGCACTGAAGCTGTGGGGGGGCCGAGACTTTCCCTGAGCCGGTGTCCACTGTGTCCCCCTTGTGTCCGAAAGCAGCAGGGCAGGGGTGAGTCATGCACTGGCGGGGAGACCAAGTGAGGCCCCTCGGTTTCCTGGCCATGTCCGGCCCTTGTTCAGTGGCACAATCACTCGCTGCAATGGTGGGGTGGCTACTTAACCCCTTCCAGGCCAGGCACCACTCAGCAGGCCCTCACCTCCAGGAAGCCCACATGGGCAGGTCTGCCTGGTGCTCTGCAGCTTGGGGCCCTTGGCAGCTTGGGGGCCTTCTGGCCCCTATCCCCCGCCAGGCGGGGGCCAGCAAATGGTTGAACTTGGGCCCCACTGGGAAGCCCCACAGCTGGAGGTGAGCAAAGGTCTGGCTGAGTCCAGGAGCTCCTGCCTGTCCATTGTCTGCAAACTCTCGCCACTGCCCCCTTGCCCGGTCAGAGCTGGCCCTGCCCCAGGAACCCCCTCTCCTGTCAGGATGCCCCTGTGTCTGGGCGCTGCCTTAGGGATCCACTCCCTTAGGGCATTCACACTCCCTGGGGCCAGGTAAATCACCCCGATGTCACAGGACCCCAATCTGAGCTGTCCCTCAGGCCAGGGAACTCATCAAGGGGCCCCTTTCTCCATTTTACAGATGGGGAGACCTGGGTTTGGGGACAGGATCCTGTGTGAGACCCCCCCCCAGCACATACCTTTCCCATCCCCCATCCAGGATACCCCCACTCCCGTGTTTAACTTCTCCAATCCCCCCCCACCCCCATTGGCCTCCACTAAGAAGTGGGAAAAGAAACCCTGCAAATTTCCAGGCTTGGGAATGAGAGCGGAGTGAGTGTCCCTGTCGAAGAGCGTCCCTCCTCAGTCAGGGCCCACTGCCTAAGAAAGCACCATCTCTGTCGTTCTCTCTGTTGGACGCTCCTCCTGAATTCCAGCCTCTTCTGGGACTCCTCCCCCAGGGAGCCTCCAGTGATTTTTTCCCCCTCCAACATTTGTGGAGACAGAACTGAGAACAGCTTTGCAGTCTCTCTCCAGCCATAAGCCAAGCTTCTAGGGTTGGACTTACCGCCTAGAGCATTCCCTCCCCAGGCCCATCAAACTTCTAGAGATTTGAAGATGGTTAGCCGTTTAAGCCAGACAGGAAGTGAGTAGTAGAGCTGACATTTATACCCAGGGATGATTGTTAATAAGTGGGCTCTTACCCGACCTGTCTGCAAGGCATTTATAGGTGAGTGGTGGTAGTGTGTGTGTGTGGTGGGGGGTTCCCTAAAATCATGGCTGTTGTGAGGTTCTGACCTCCAGGTCTTGAGTGGTGAGGGGGGAAGAGTATTTGGGGCCAGGAGGGATGCCCTAGATGGGACCTCAAGTTCCACAGCCTCTGGGAAGTAGGGACAGCGGCCGGCAGGGGGACAGAACCCGAGCCCTGCCCTTCTGAAGGTCCTACTAGAGTTAGCGAAGTCATGAGGGCAGAGCGATGCCTGGCTCGGATGACTTCCCCCACCCAGGGTTCATCTTTGAGTTTGTCCAACCCAGGGTTCACTCCTCAGGTGGGGGTCACTGAGGCCAGAGTACCGTGTTGACTGACTTAGGTCAAGGCCTGACTTTCCTGGGCCTCAAGTCACTCTGAGCCAGAGGATCTCGGTGCCAGAGACCCGAGCCTACACCCTCTCTCCGCCCCCACCCTCCGCCCTGGGAGGCCTCCTGGGTGCCCCCCGGCTCTGCTCTGAGAGCCAGCCAGCCTCAATGAGAGGCCTCGGGGGGACTCCTGGCCAGTGGGCAGACCCTGGGGAACGCTGCACTCACCGTGGGGGACCCGCGCAGGACCGAGAGCTCCGTTGTCTGTCCCGTCTGTCTGAGCGTGGGGATCTGTGAGCTGGACTGGCCGCAGCCTCGGGGAGCCCCACCCGGCCGCTGGGAGGGAGCTGACCGCCGCCCCTGCAGGTTTTCCAGCTGGCCACGCTCACTTCCCCCCGGGATGGCTTCCTGTTATTGTTCCTTTGTGAGGGCCGAGCTGCAGAGCTGTCCTGGGGTGGGCGGCTGCCTCGGCCTCACCCCGCAGGCCCGGGATGCTCGGTCCCCGGCAGCAGGTCCCCGTGCTGGGAGTCTGGGCCCAGCTCCTGCCCAGGGCTTCCACTCACCCACCTGTGTGGGCCTCCAGTCCATTTCCAGGCTCAGGTAGAGAGGCCGCCCTGTCAGCCCGGGCCCAGGTGACCCCAGGATGCGCTGTGGCCCCTGGGCGCACTCTCAGCTGGGGGGACCTGCCTGGGAGTGGGGGCCTGCTGGAGTTTAGGATTTTTAGGGGATGTCTCATGCCCTAGTTTTATTGCTTGTGTGCCCCCACCTCGTGCCGAGACTTGGAGTCCTAATCTGTGAAATGGGCATGACCAGAGCCTCACCTGCACAGGGGGAGAGACAAACGGGAGCAAAAGAGGTGCCCAGACAAGAAGGCGGGTGGGAGCTGAGCCCACCAGAACCCACGGGGAGATGGCTCGGAGGCCTGGGCACGTGCTCTGAGCAGGAAGCAGGGTTTTATCGTCAGCAGTGCCTGGTGCCCCGAGCACTGCCTTGCACAACCCACAAATGAGCTGAGTGGCTGGGAGCCCCCAAGGCTGGGGTTTCATCACCGGCAGAGCCTATGAGGCTTTGACAAACTGCGCGTCTGGGGCTGGGCCTCACCCCGCTGCTTTGGGAACTCCTGGCCGGGCAGCGGGGCCCCATCTTTGGAATCGCTGCCTTGTTTTTCCAAGGCCGAGCAAGAGGCTGGGAATGAGAGGCTGGGAAGTCCCTAGCCTGCTGCCTCCCTGCAGCTGGGCAAACAGATGCCGATGGGGAGAGGGTCTTGCTCAGGGCACGTGAAGGGAGAGGACATGTGGCTGGAGGGGTGAGGGGTGAAAACAGACTTTCTGAGGGGAGAGAATATGTATTTAAATGGTCCCGGGGCACAGAAGTGCCTGTCAGGAATGTTGGAGGGGTGAGTGGGCTCCAGAACAGGCCAAGCTGGAGACCACTGTATACGGCTGGAGACAGGGTGTATACAGCGGAGACAGGGTATATACAGTTGGAGACAGAGTGTATACAGTTGGAGACAGGGTGTATACAGTTGGAGACAGGGTGTATACAGTTGGAGACAGGGTGTACACAGTTGGAAACAGGGTGTACACGGTTGGAGATAGGGTGTATACAGTTAGGGAAAGGTGTATACAGCTGGAGAAAGGGTGTATACAGTTGGAGACAGGGAGTATACAGCTGGAGACAGGGTGTACACAGTTGGAGACAGGGTGTATACATTTGGAGATAGGGTGTATACAGTTAGAGAAAGGTGTATACAGCTGGAGACAGGGTGTATACAGTTAGAGAAAGGTGTATACAGCTGGAGGCAAGGTGTATACAGTTAGAGATGGTGTAAACAGCTGGAGACAGGGTGTATACAGCTGGAGACAGGGTGTACACAGTTGGAGATGGTATATACAACTGGAGTAATATGTATACAGAGAAGGGTGTATACAGAGACAGGGTGTAAACAGTGAAAGGTGTATACAGTCAGAACCAGTATGCATACAGCTAGACAAGGCGTGTGGCTGTATTACAGGAGAGAGGCCCTGAGTCTGTGGGTGCTTTAGTAGAGACCCAGGGATGGAGGAGGAAAGGGGGCTGAGTGTGATGTGGAGGAGGCGGTTCAGGAGGGGGCCGGGGAGTGGGGGGCACAGCAGGGAGCGAGGTGCCTGCTTGGCTGACCCTCCTGTGTTTGTGCCGGGGCAGCCGGGTGGCCAGGCGAGGCGGCCTCTGGAAGGAGAACAGTCCGGCGGCCGCGCGCCCTCCTGGCTGGTGGAATGAACAAACAGAGTGGGGTCAGCCCAGCACCGTCAGCGCTGCCTTCTCTGGTGAGGTGGGGGTGGCCTCAGGGGCCAGGCCAGCACCCCTGGGGCCGCCATCCCCCTCCCCCCGCCTGCTCCCAAGCTGAGCCATGGGAGGGACGAACCGTTGGCCATCACTTCCTGCTGCCCGGCGCTGGTGGCCCATGGGCACGGGTCCTGGCCCAGTTCCCTTTGTCTCCCGCCATCTGTAAACAGGGACTGTGCTGGGGAGGGGGCTGTCCCTGGGGGTCTCTGCTGGGTGGAGGGACCCAGGCCACAGGAGGAAGACCAGTGACCCTGGGGGTCTTGGGCCTGGTTTCTGCTACCCCCAGCCCTTGCCCCGGCCCCTCTGGCGGCAGGGGAGGGGATGAAGGGCACGGGGCCAGGAAATGCCCGCCGAGCTGAGGAGGCAGCAGCCAGCAGGAAACCGGAGAGTCTGGGGGGCCTGATTAGGGCTGGGGAGGAAGCCGCCACGGAGGGGGGAGGGACAGTCCCACCCCGGCCTGGGGACGCCCAGCTAGCCCCGTGGAATGAAGCTGGCGGAGAGTGGGGCTGGCTGTGTCCTGCTAGGCTGGGCTTGGGGACCCCTGAGACCCCGCTGGGCTTGCCACCTGCTGCTGCCCCGTGGGTATCTCTGAGCACCTGTGCGCGAGTGACCTGCTCCCAGGAGAAGGAAGGGGAACTAGTGTCCGAGTGATGGCTCCAGGAGATGGGGGGCCCGAGCCCCTCACCCAACTCCATGTCCTGCTGCAGACCCCAAGGGCTGGCAATGGGATTGGGGGGGCTTGCAGCCCCTGCGAGGGGTTTGCACTCTTTTGTGAGGGCCCTAGCAGGTGCCCTGGCAGGTGCTGTTCCTCCAGGGGCTCAGCCTTGGGGGTCCTGCCCAAGGGACCCCCTTAAAGGGACATGATGGGGATTCAGCAACCCCGGGACCCCTCCACAGCCCAGCTCCACCCCAGGCCTGGCACAGCCGACTGGGCAGAGCTGCCCTTTCTGCCTGCCACAGAGGAAGATGGGGAAGTGGCAGCTGGTGAAACGGCTGGGCACTGCCCCCTGCCCCCGACACCCCCTTCTGCCCCTCCTCACGGCCTCGCCTCCCCTCTGTCCCCACCGCCGCTCCATGGCCCCGCTTGGTTTCTCTCCTGCCAGAACTCATGGCCCAGAGCTGCAGTTCCTGCAGGGCTGTGGGGAGGCCTCGGCCTTGCACCCCCATGCTGGGAGGCCCCTCGGAGTGCAGAGCCCTGGGGGGAGTCATGACGCCACTGCAGAAGGCCACAGTCTGTGGGGCCCGGAGCGGGAAGGGGCAGGCCATGTGCTCCGGCATCCACTCAGGACTGAGTCAGTTGTGGGAGGATGTTCCAGTTCTTCCCCTGTCTCCAGGTAACGTCCCAAACACGACGCCCATGTGGCTGAGGAGCACTGTTCGTGAGGGTCCGGCTTGCCAGGACGGTGCAGTGGGTGGGGGAGTGCCGGCAGGGGCTGCACCAGGAGCAGAGCCCTGTTTGCTTGGCAGGAAGGATGGAGGGGCTGCCGGCTGCAGGGAGGGGGGCTGATGTGCCTTCTGGGGAGACGGAGTGGGGGGTCAGTGCAGGGCGGCAGGGGGTGCGGGAAGGAGGGGCTTGCCCATGGCAAGGTGGGCACCCGAGGAGGACACGCTCAGGGCAGAACTAGGCTGGGCTGATCTTTGGGAGCTCAGTGCTGAGTTCAGGGTGGGCGCAGAGTGTAGTCTCCCACGTGTGCATGCATGGGAGTGGAGGGCGTGATGGTGTTCTGGGGTGTATTTCGGGGCATGGCAGGTCCCATGACTGTGGGTAGAACAGTCAGTCACTGTGTCTTTTAGTTCTCTCTGTGCCCGGCTGGGGATGTGGAGCTGGGAATGTATAGGCCACTCAGACCCTCAGATACACTCGCACCCTCAGACACACTCACACCCTCAGATACACTCACACCCTTAGATACTCTCACAATACCTTCCAGACACTTGTACCTCAGACATTCACACCCTCAAGGCACACTCACCCCTCAGACATGCGAACCCTCCAGACACTCATGAACCCTCCCCCCCTAACACCCACCCACCTGCCCCTCCCTCCCACACACACACACACCACCCTCCAGGCGTTCACACCCTCCAGACACTCGCAGTCTCCAGACACTCGCGCCTGGACTTAACCCTGGTCACCAGTGTGGGGGACTGAGCACCTGCCTGTCTGGTGGCCTTCCTGGCCTTGCCAGGTGATCTGCTGGCTTCGCTCTGCTCCTCTGTGAGGATTCCCCACTTGTCTCAGGTAACTGCCTCTCACCTGAGAGGTGCAAGTCTCAGCTCCATCACCCTGAGGAGTCAGGGCTCGGGGAGGCTGAGTAACTCACACCAGGTCACACAGCCTGAGCTGTAGGGCCAGGATTCCTACCCTTCTCATCTGGCTCCCAGTCTAGCGCCCCCTCAAGGTCCTCTGACAACCTGTTGTTGTGCAATGAATTACACTCAAGTATTTTTTTTTTATTTTTTTAAATTTTATTTGGGGAAGGGGGGGTTGGGTCACAACTGGTGGCGCTCAGGGCTTACTTCTGACTCTGTGCTCAGGGATCACTCCTGGGGTGGTACGGAGACTACACGGGGTGCTGGGGACAGAACCTGGATCATCCACCCTCTGTGTTGGGGGTGGTACTAGCAGGGCTGTGTCTCTGCCCAGTGTGAAGTGTGCAGGGTGGGGGTGGGGGTGGGGGATAAGGTTGGAAGGACGGAGACAGGATAAGGCCGTCATGTGCCCTGAGGGTCTCAGAAGGGGAGTACCAGGTGAGTCTGTGCTGGGCAGAGGCCCAAGAAGCCCTGAATTCTAGAGACCCCCGCCCCCACCCCCCACACACCCATCCAGGTCCCCTTGTCCTCCTCTGGCCACCTGCATGCCTGGGGTCAGGCCAGGAGAGGCCGGGACTGGGGCCGGACGTCTGCACTTGAAGAGCGCCCCCGGGAATGGTGGGGGGACGGGGGCCCGCGCCTTGGCCAGGAAAGCCGAGTTCCCGACACAGGACAATGCCTTCCCCACGACTTTCCCAGCTGCTTCTCACTCTCGCACAACATCCGGCAGTCGGGTTTGGGAGTGACCGAGGGCCAGCGGGGCCAGAGCGTTGTTCCAGGCCCACTCGCCTGGGCTTTCGAATGAAGCCACGCACCCTTCAGGGTCTCAGAGTGCCCACTGTGATGTGAAGATGAATGCAGGTCACCCCCCCCAAGGCTGTGGGGGTGCACAGGGCCTGTCCGCCATGTGTCGGGAAGGGACTGAGCTGGAACGGGCGCTCAGGCAGTGCCTGGCTGGACATGGGCACAGGAGGCTGCGGGCATAGGCATGTGGGAGCCTGAGCGGAGCAGTCTGTGGTGGTGGCACTGTTCGCACCTGAGCTCGCCGCAGGCAGTGATCGGTGCCCCTCTGGGTACAGCCATGTGTGTTGGCAGGGCAGGAGTAGGCTGCAGGCTGCAGCGGGGTAGAGAGGACCTGGGGGGGTCGTCACTCCTTTCTTCTCCATACCTGGCATCACCCACCTACATCAGCGATATGGCACTGAGCTGGCCTTCTGTCCCCTGCCCCCTGCAGAGACCCAGAGAGGTTGAGGTCTGGCTGCAGGGGTGGGGGGTGGGGAGCCAGGGTGGTCCCAGGGCTGTCTCCCTGTCTGCAGAGGTTCCAGCCCCGGCTGGCCTTCCTGTCTCCAAGCCCCATTCATTGCACCCCCATCCTCGTCCCCAGAACAATGGGTGAAGGCGGCGCCAGGGGTAGCAAAGGGACCTCTGGGTGGCCAGGCAGACACAGCCCAGCCAGCCTGGGGGAGTGCTTCCTGCCTGTGCTGGTGTCCCCTTCTCTGGGTCACTTCCAGATCATGCAGACCCTCAGATGGTTGCCAGGGGACTACTCAGGCTGCGGGAATCTTGAGGTCCTCCAGGCTCACTCACTGAGGACCACAAGGAAACACCAGAATCAGAACTCCTGGTGCCGGAGAGATGGTACAGTGCATAAGGTGTTTGCCTTATATGTAGCTGATCCGAGTTCGATTCCTGGCAGCCCAGTAGGTCCCCCAAGCATCCCAAGAGTGATCCTTGAGTACAGAGCTGGAATTAATCCCCAAATACTGCCAGGTGTGGGCCCTAAACAAACAGACAAACAACCAACCAAACCTAAATAGGGACTAGAACTTCTCCCTAATCTCGGGCAAAAGGCTACCGTTTAGGGGGGACCTCAAAGCCTTTCATTGGGGGTTTACATCCAGGTCTGACCCGAGCTGTGCTCATTCTCTCCCCTGATGTTCATCGGGGCACTGTGCTCCTGAATGTCCCTGTGAAAAGGGGTGATTAGTCTTGCTCCACTGAACCCACAGGGTGACTAGGCCACGTGTCTAAAGCACATCTTCCCCATGGGACAGGATAGTACAGTGGGTAGGGCACTCGCCTTGCATGCAGCCGACCCGAGATTGATCCCAGCTTCCCCTCTGGTTCCCCAAGCACTGCCAGGAGTAATTTCTGAGTGCAGGGCCAGGGGTAATCCCTGAGCATCACTAGGTGAGACCACCTCCCCAAAGCACATACTCCATCCCCTCATCCCCCAATAGCTGTTAGGGTCAGCGGCGAATAAGAGAAACGGGAAGAACCTCAAAGCAGATGGAGTGCCCAGGAACGGGGACCAGCCCTGCAAAGGAGACATCAGTAAAGGTGGGGACCTTGGTGGTCACAGGAACCGACCTCTCTGGGGTTACAGTCAAACGGCAGAAGGAAGAAATTGGGGTTCCCATGTCTGTGGACCCTATTCTAACTTCTGGCTGATGCTCTGTGGGCTGCTATTTGAGGGTCTGGTTGGCTGGGGTCCATCACCACGGCACTGCTGGGACGTTTCCTCCCCTCCATGAGCCGCCAGCAGGAAGCACATGCATGAGCGGAGGAGGGCAGGCATGGGTGGGGGGAGGGGCTTGTGCAGGCCCCAAAGGGGGATGGTATGAACCCTTTGACCCCTAAGGACAGCCCTGCAGGACTGTCAGCCCAGGGGTTCCCACTCTGGCCTTCCCTCTTCCAGGGAATGCCTCATCCCATCCCACTTTTTTGGGGGGGTGGGGGAGTACCCCAAGAAGTGCTCAGGGCTTGCTCCTGGCAGGGCATGGGAGCTTGTATGTGGTGCTTGGGGATTGAATCTAGGTGAACAGAGAAAGGGATGCACGACCCCACTGATGATCCCTCTGCCTCCTCCCGATTCTTTTTTTTTCTTTTTGAACCCCACCTGCTGATGTTCAGGGCTTACTCATGACTGCTCTCAGGGGTCACTCCTGGCCGGGCTTAGGGGACCACGTGTAATGCTGGGGATGGTACCTGGGTCTGCCACATGCAAAGCTATCATTCAGCTTTCTGCTCCCTGATTCTTATCAGTCCATGGCTGGGGGGCATTTTTGCCTGACCCCACCACTGTTCCCTCCTTGGAACAAGCTTAGCAGCCTGGTCTACAAGGCCCCTCTGCTCTCCCCAATCCTTGCCCAGACCCCTGAGCTCCAGGCACAGTGAGGGACTCAGTGGGTCCCTGTCATCTTAGTTTTGGGCTTTCGCATGGGTTTCTCTCCCCTGCCCAAACACCCACTTCCCAAAAGAACTTCTAGCTTCCCCACTTCCTGAAATTTAATCAAAATCATCCTCTGCGTGACAAATCACAACATGAAATAATGTAGATATTCCTCTTCAAAAATTAACTTTCTCTGGGGCTGGAGTGATAGCACAGCGGGTAGGGCATTTGCCTTGCACGCGGCCGACCCGGGTTCAATTCCCAGCATCCCA
>JAOXYA010486166.1:0-15798 GCA_028565675.1 Sorex palustris | reverse complement strand
GTAACGTCTCCATTGTGAGACTTGTTGTTACTGTGTTTGGCATATGGAATATGTCATGGGTAGCTTGCCAGGCTTTGCTGTGTGGGCGATATACTCTCAGTAGCTTGCCGGGCTCTCCTAGAGGGGCGGAGGAATCGAACCCAGCTCAGCCGGGCCGGCTTCGAGCAAGGCAAACATCCTACTACTGTGGTATCGCTCCAGCCCTACTTTTTATCAAAAAACAAACAAAGCTTTTTACGTCTGTGAACCTTCCTTGAGAATGCTGGTTCTATACCTTGATGACATGCTGAAATCACATAGGGAGCTTTGAAAAGTTACTTGTGCCTGGATCCAACCTGTGGAAATGTTGCATGGGCTGAATTGGTTCTGGGGTCCCTTAGGAATAGAGAGGAGAGCAGACAGTAGTAGAGAAGGTCTCGGAAACTCTGTATTTGTGTATCAAGGTGAACTGCGCACAGCAACAACTCAGACACATGAGAAAAGCCGCCTCTCCCAGCCTTGCTTGTCCATACTCACCCCAGCCCCTTTGCTCAGAAATGACTTCCTCGGGCAGTTCCTGTTTTTGCTTTTTCTCCACACTCAAAATCACAGACTCCGCCTTCCATTCCTCAGGTACATCTCAGATAACCCTTTCTCACTATGAGATAACACAGGTGGGAGAGGGGGATTTCCATTCACCATACCTGAACTCTGGTTCCTCTCTGAGTGGCTGCCCTCTCTCTAATTCCCCATTTTTCTGTAGAATGAGAATATCAACATGTTCTGCTTTTATCTTCCCTTCCACAGCCCACAAGTTAGAGTCCAACTTCACCCCTTCGCACTTGGTTGCATCTATGATGTCCTTTCAATTACATGCAAAACTAGATGTATGTTTATGATCTAGTTTATGCGGGCAAGCTCAGGCCTTCCACAAGCTCCATAGTTAGTATATTGAACCTGGATTGGGGTCTTCGTCTTGCCTGGCATCAGATTTACTGGCTTCTGTTTGGTCAGTAGCAGCCCTAGTAGAACTGAGAGGAGAGGGTGACAAAGGAAAGACATCTCTTTATTCCCATGACTTCCTCCCACTAGGTGCTTTAGGTTGTTGCAGCGGTAGTGGGGGCTCTGGGGTGCTGGGGATGGACCCTGGGACTCCCACATACAGAGCATGTTCTACATCACTTGCGCCACATCCCCTAGCCCAGAAGAGCTTGGACTAGCTAGTTTCTCACAGTCTCTATAACCACTCTGACTCCTGGGACTTGCAATGCCAGGCTGATAGTTCGTTCAGTTACTCCCAGTTTCAGCTCGCTGGGATGTCCCAAGCAATTCCTCCAGGTTTCACCCACACCTTTGTGTATAGACCATTTGTTAAGCCACCTTGAATGATCCTGAGCCCTCAGTGGATTTTTGTATGTTGGGGTTGGATGGTTGATAAGTTTCCTAAGACACAAACTCATCAGAGATGGAGGCTGTGTGCAGAGGCTTTTGCAGGGTGATTTTTAAGCAAAGGGAACATTGTGATGTTGTCTCCAGCCTGTGGGAGATCTAAAGCTGTGATAGCCTTTCACGCTACCCCCAAAGCAGGGCTTTAACCACATCACAAAAATCAGGTTGTGGGAAGGGAACGTAACCTTAGGCAAAGTGAATTTTTTCAGGGGAGGGCAAATTTCAGGAAGGGCCCACTGGCAGAAGGTCCCCTTCCCAGCTCTTAGACAATTAGTGCCTCGGGGTTTAAATAATTTGTTGGGGTTAGGGGAAAGGCCAAAACATGGAATCCATATAGATATGAGCATGGCTAGCCTAGACTGCATTCCTACATTCCCATTCCTAGAAGTGTGTGGTATATTATAGGTGCTCAGTTAATGTTTCTTGAATGAATGAATGAAGTAATGCTTCTTTAATATTAACATTTATAACCTCAGAACATGTATGTATCACTGTTTTTGTCTTAAAAATGCTTTTGAAGATCAAGAGAGATAGATCAGGGGGCCGAAGTGATAGCACAGTGGGTAGGATCAAACCCGGGTTTGATCTCCAGCATTTCATAGAGTCCCCCCTTCCCCACCAAGAGTGAACTCTGAGTGCAGAGCCAGGACTAAGTCCTAAGCACCTCTGGGTGTGACTCCAAAGCCAAACCAACACACAATGTAGATGAACAGGCTGTAGCACATGTTTTGCAAGCGTCAGGCCCAGTACTGCATGCTTCCCTCCCTCCCCCGGCCTCAGGCAAGGCCAGGACCAATCTCAGCACTGAGCTAGAGTAGCCCCTGAACGCTGCTGGGCTGGCCCAGTTTACTTTGAAATACTTACACGGAAAAGTAGATATAAAACAATGGAAATCATTCAGATTTCCTAATTGTTAAAATTTATAGCATCCTCTCTGTCACACTTATGTAGTACGTATCACATACAATAAGATGTACACTTATCCCCAAGTATACCAGTTTGCTTTACTAAACATAAGAGCATATTCTAATATACCCTCAGTATGATTCACTGAATTAAAAAGACAATGTTGATTCAGTCCTTTTCTTGCATGCAGCTGACCTGGGTTCAGTCCCCAGCACCCTATATGGTCCCCCAAGCTTGCCAGGAGGGCTCCCTTAGTGCAGAAATAAAGAAACAATAAGCCCTGAGTACAGCCAGATGTGTCCTAAAAAAAAAACCAAAAAAATAAAATTGACTCAAAATTATAACTTTATTTTTTTTGCGGAGGGCGGGGTGTTGTTTGGGGATCATACCCAGTGATGCTCAGGGCTTACTCCTGACCATGTGTTCAGGGATCACTGCTGGCAGGGTTCAGGGGACCATATAGGATGGCAGGGCTTGAACCCGGGTGAGCAGAGCAAGTGCCCTGTGTGCTGTCCTATTGCTCTGGCCCTCAAAACTTTAATGTAATGCACGATCCACATATATCATTCCCTGCTGCTCCTTTAACGTCCTTGTGGTGGTAACGCCCTCACAGTGGTTCTATCTTAGATCAACTGCATTCGGGTTGTCGCATTTCCTTAGTCTCCCTTCTGATCTTGGAATTTTGGAGGATCAAAGGCCAATTGCTTGGGGCCCTGGTTATAACTTTTGTCAGGAACACAATACTGTACCTCAGGCTTCCTCTCCAGAACCATCAAGTTCAAAGTTCTTAGTGCCTCATCCTACAGGGTGGAGCTGCCCTACCCAGGTTCTATGTTCTTGGGTCAAGGTTCAGACTTAAATGACCCACTAGAGGGGCCGGAGAGATAGTACAGTGGATAAGGCACTTGCCTTGCACAGGGCCAATCTAGGTTCAATCCCCAGCACCTTCTATGGTCCCCTGGACCTTGCCAAAAGGAATCCTTGAGTCCAGAGCCAGGAGTAAGTCTTTGGCACCTCCGGGTGTGGTTCATCCCCACTCCACCCCTATATCTCCTGGTCACACACACAAAATGTAATAAATAAATGACTTCCTGGAGGTCACACACACTGTAACTGACTAGCTAGGAGGTAATTCCGGTAGCTTTAGCTGCAGTTCAGAGTATCTGCCATCATAACTGATAAAATAAGGGAAGGGACAAGGACAATTTTATACATAGATTTCCCCCTCCACCTTGCAGGGCCTTCTTTGATATGCCAGCCCTTTTCCTGTTCATTGGACTAAGAGGTGAAGAGCCAACCAGAAGATGCTGGAAGCTGGACAGTAAAGTGACCTTTTGTTTGCACCCAGTGGTGCTCACAGTGCTCAGAGGACCCAGTGGTGGCAGGGTGGTGGGGGGAGGAGCTGGGGTAATTGAAGTGTTTTCTACAGGACTCAAGGCAGGCACTTAGCGCCTTGCACTCACTCTGGCATTCCACACTGACTTTCAAAAATAAAAAAAATTTTGCAGAAGTTCTCAAAGGAGCTTCTTTAGAAGAGGGTGAGAGAGAGGAACAGAGAGAAAGAGGGAGTTAAATATGAGGCAAAAAAGTGAGGGTTTGAGAGTGAGAGAGGAAAGGCTGGCAGAGTGCCTGACCTGCGGTGTGGGACTTGGGAGAGAAAGATGGGTGAGAGGATTTTAATGTCTGTTTGTTTGTTTTTTTTTTGGGGGGGGCACATCTGGCTATGATCAGAGCTTACTCCTGGCTCTGTGCTCAGGGATCATTCCTGGTGGGGCTTTCTCACATGTGGTGCGCGCGCGCGCGCGCTCGCACACACACACACACACACACACACACACACACACACACACACACACACCTTTCTCCTCTCTATTCTGCATTTACCTCTTCAAAAGACTGGCAGAAGTGTCAGGGAGATATCTTCGGGTGCCTGACCTCAGTTAGAGCCCAGGCACCACTCCCATATCATTTGCTGGGATGGTGCGGGCAACCTATATCCTACAGCAGGGTCTGAGTAACTGCATCCAAGCCTGCTTTGGCATAGTATCACCTGGAGTGACTCCAGCACTGTGTGCCTCCCCCCCACCCCAATGGACTTTGGAAGAAAAAGTTTTGGAAAAGGATCTTGTTTCTGTTTCCTTTGCATTCAGCTCTGTGTTGGGGAAGGTGCTATGCTTCTGTTCCATGTGAAAGGAGGTGCTGTTCATTTCCCTCAACTCTAAAAGCTGCTTGGAGGTGGCAAGCACAGATGAAACAGGTGGTCTGGAGGGGGTTTCAAGTGAGCTTCCCAGGCTCGAGGCATCAGGATTGCTGGCTGGAGATCTCCCGGGGGCAGCAGGCAGGGCATTCCGTGGTGAGAGCCTGGTAGGTAGAGCCACATCAGACATCACACAGAGCCATGCTCAGCTCAACCGCCTGGTAATGTCCTCTCTGGGCCTCAGTCTCTCCCCCTGCACAGGGGAGCCAAAGCAACAGACAGACAGGATGTGTCAGAGGACTAAAGCCCTACCAGCACCAGAGCAAGGCACAGTTAGAAGGGGCACAGGCACCGGGGTTGGCTGCATGCTGGGGCTGAGGGGGTGGAATCTGATTGACAGTCATGTCGGGCTCAGAGCATAGTCTGGCCTTTCCCTGAGCTGGAGCCATGAAGACCAGGTAGCACCTGAGCAGTTGGGGGGGCTGTCAAGAATTATGGGTCTCAAGAAGAAAGGCATGGAGGGGAGGGGGAGAATGGGAGGAGGTTTGGAGAAGGCCCCTTTCCCCAAATTCTCCCACCTGAGTATCTTCTGGAGAGCTCCCCAGATTTTGTCTGAAATATGGAATTGTTTTTCAAGAATTCACAAGTGTTGCAAGAAGGTGAAGACAAGGGAGTTCTGATGAGAATATTGGTTCAGCCTGTCTGGTCAAGGGCATGGAGATTCCTTAAAAAATGAAAGTGAAAATTCCATGTGATTCAGCACTGTGTTTATCTGCCATACTACTGTGCCATAAAAAAGAGATGGCTCGTGCCCAGTGGAGTGAAATAGCTGGAGGTTGCTGGAGGTTGTTATACCGAATGAAGTAAGTGATGAAGTAAAAGACAATTAGTGGGTCATTATCGATAGAATGTGGATAATTAGAGCAGGCAATTGGTAAACAGCAGCAACAACAAAACTAACTCCTAGGCTTTTGGGAACCTAAGGTGGGAAAGGTGAAAGGAAACAGAGCGGTCTTTCTGGTGGTGGGATGGCACTGTGAGTTTTGGTGGTGGGTTGGGGAGCATTATATACACATAGAGGTAGGAGGCTAATTCCCTGGCATGCCATGGTATTATAAACCAAGATTGATTAAAAAAAATAAAACATAATACCCCAAACAAACTCATTGTCAGCATTTCACAATTATCTGGGAAAAAGAAATCCTTGGAGCAAGCTATCACATCCTCTCAGGCTTGAGCCTCTTCCCTATCTCTCACACAGGAGTCTGTCTGTGCCCATGGCTCTGCCCTTCCGGCTCTTTTCTTCACGTTCCCACCTTTGGTCTTCTGTGACAGGGTCCCAGCTACCGGCTCACCCTGCTCCAGTCTATCCTCCAGCCACTAACTTCTTGATCTGGATCACATCTGCCTTCGTCAAAAACCTTCCTTTGCTCTCTCCTGTCTGGTGAATAAATACTAGCTCTGCAGCACAGCTTCCAAGTCCCTCCATGTTTGGGGACTGCCCTGCCTTTCCCAGTCACCACATTGACCGTTCTTACTCACACCTCTCACCTCTCACTGTTCTTTGCTCCCATCCCTGGGCCTATTCCCAAGTGGTTTTTCCTGCTGGGAATGTCTACTTTCACTTCTCTCTACTCCTCTTCCAAAACTCATTCCAAAAGCCATTCTCATTGGGAGGTATCACCCCCTCATTTCCCCTCTAACAAGACAGGGCCTATCTTACAAACTTATTCTTGGCGTTGACTATACCCTGTCTGATTTCCATTCTTTGGAAACTATCAAGGGTGCTGGCACCATTGTGCACGGAATTGCAGGAGTTGCTTGAGTGCCTCTCTTTCGAATGCTGACTTTGGTAAAATCATATTGGCAGTTTGAAAGTCACTGGACAAATTACCAAACACTGTAGTGAACTCCCATAGACAGCCTGCTTCCCCGCTCACAACTCACACCAGCTGTCTTGCTCCCTTCAGCGGACTGTGAGCTTCATGGAGGAAGGCGAGTACATTGATCTTCCCATCAACACCTCTAGAGCACATGACATGCACGGCACTCATTAGGAACTCCAAATTGGTTGAACGGATTAACTCACTTAAATCAAGAGTTTGTGGACTAGGATGTGGGATGAGTAAGGTACTGGGGTCAGGACAGGGAAAAGAATAGTAGGAACATCACTGAATAGTAAAGTACACGAGGCAACATTTTTATTCTTCAAGATACCATAGACAGAGATAGTTCTTATGTCTTGTGGCTTTCTGTTTTTTTTTTCCTTCCTTTCTTGGAAAATTATACTAGTTAGAACTTTTCTGCTCTGTACTAGGTTAAAGATGATCTTTCTAGTGAGGAATTCTTTTTCCCTTTTCTTTGAATTTATGCGATGCTCTATGGCCACTTGACCAATAGAAAATGCAGAAAGTTGCTGCTTTACCAGTTTTCAGGTCCAGGCCTTAAGCATATGGAAACTTGTACTTCCTATCTTGGGAAAATTTGGTCTGGGCTTCCTCATCTGCTGCAGAAGAAGCTGTGCCACTTTGCGCCAGCATGCTCAGAAGGCAGATGTGAGAAGTCTGATGGATAGTCCTAACCAAGACTAGTCTTCCTCACCAGTGCAATAGATGTCAGCAAAACACCTCCAAATCACCCTTTGAGGGGTCAGTCAGAGAGGTATTACAGCAGGTAGGGTGTTTTCCTTGCCCATGGCTGACCTAGATTTGACCTCCAGCACCCCCTGTGATCTCTAGAGCCCTCCACAAGTAACTCCTGAGTACAGACCAAGAGCAACCCCAGAGAACCACTGGGTGTGGCCCCCAAAACAAACAGCAAAGTAAAACTAAAATCCAAACCAAATCACCTTTCTACCAACTGGACACTGAGTGGCAACCATTGATAGTATGAGGGAAAAAAAAGACTCACCCAGCCTAGTCTTGCCTGAAATCCTAATCCATAAATCATAAATCAAAGGGTAGTGGAAGGACCATTGTTTGGGCTCATTAGGCTCCAGAGTCATTTGATATTATAACTTAGTTTTTAACTTAGTACGTAGCACTAACATACTATGTTTCAGGAATAATTTCACTTGCGATGTCCCAGTCAGTCTTTATATCACAAATTTGTTCCAGATTTTCTCCAGATGGGCCACCGAGATGTACAGAGATGAAGAAAATATCCCAAGGTAGACTAGCATTCCCCCAGACCCCTTCCAAGAGTCCTGCCCTGAATCCTGTGCTGTTCAGGGTTTGTTGTGGCTCTTGTCTGGCTCTTCCCCTCAACACGGGGTGAAGAGCAGGAGCTGAAGGACATGCTTCGCCTGTACCTGTGAGACCCTTCTGGATCCATGGCCCTGAGATCTGGTCCCCAGACAGCTCGGAGCTCCTGGCTGGGTCTATGGGGGGTCTCCTCCATGTGTCTCTAAAGCTCACCTCCACAGTGCAGCACAGAGCAGGCTATGGAGCAGTTCTTTGCCAAAGTATGAGTGGAAAACAGACTTCAGGCTTGGCGTCCACCTTAAGTTTCGGTGGTCTGAGATGTGGTGGTGAGGGTGTAGTCAGGGGTTGAGGGGTTGGGCCTTGGCCTGGCTCAGCTCTCCCTACATTGCCACATTCAAGTAGATCTCTGTGGAGAATGTTAAGTTGAAACCTGGACTCCCGGGTCTTGGCAGGAGCCTGGAACATTTATCAAATGACTCATTGCTTGATTGATACTATGTAAATATCAGACATGCATGTGCGGGCTTTCCTGTGGCCCGTGAACAGGCCTGCATGTGACTGTGCAGGAGGCATTGTCTTCTTGGGGGCACAGGCCTGCATGGGACAAGGTCTGGGGCAAGCAGATCCCAGAACATGGCAGCCTTCTCCTGGCATGTTCTGTTTTCCAATCACAGGACAGCTATGTAGCTCATCACTCATCGAAGGGTGGAGGTAGCCGATGAGCCCACCAAGACAAATACGTTTTAGAAGTGCTGGACCTTTATTTTTTTACATATAATCAGTTATTGTTTAATATTTCTTATATTTTAACAGCTCTAAGTAATCGCTGAAAAATTCTCTCTTCACCCCACATTTTCATTCATTATAGTTTTATTTTATTTTTATTAAATCACCATGAGATAGCATTACAAAGCTTTCATGCTTGAGATTCAGCCATATAATTATCAAACACCCATCCCTCCACCTGTGCACATTTTACACCACCAATGTCCCTAGTATCCTGCCCCCCCCCCCCCATCCCAGTACTCACCGTGCCTCTGTGGCAGACAATTTCCCCAATACTCCCTCTCTACTTTTGGGCATTATGTTTGCTCAAAATTTCCAACCACCATTCAAGCCTACCTGCCAGGGGCAGATGCTAGATAATGTAGTTTCCATTTTGAATATCACGAGAGATCATGCAGCCACAAAAGCAGCTGGGCACTTTTGGGATTCAGATTGTAAATGGTTGGGTGCCAGAGACATCTCTGTAGGGCACTAATTCATTTTGGGATTCAACTGGGAGTCTCTGGGGCAGGGCTGTTGGTGCGCTAAGATGGCGCCCGGAGGAGGCAAATTGTGGGTGTGACAGCCCGTCTGCTGGGCAGGTGGGGACCTGGGGAGGGACACCCCTGGTCCTCTGCTGCCATTTGGCCTGAAGATTTAGTCCTGGGACCCGCATACCTGGGTCTTGCTTGTGGAAGCTCTTGGTTGCTAGGATTCCATCGGGAGTAAGCAAGAAAACTGCACCTGCTCCATATGGGGTGCCCTGATGAAATTGGCTCGGTATGGGGCCCGGAGAGATCTCCAATGCTGTGGTGTCTTCTGGGATTCCCTGCTGTGTCTCTGCTGGACCATTCTTAAACACATTTCTAGTTTGGGGCCAAGTGGCAGCAGAGTCAGGCAAAGTGCTAGTGTGTTGGGTTCAGGGAATCCAGTTTCTTGGGGGACAGAATATTCTAGAAGGGAAAGCATGAGCCTTGACAGACCCACCCAGGTCTGAAATAGAAATTAAGGATGAGGGTGAGACAAATGGCCAGTAGGGCACTCTAGGAAGGAGGGTAGAGGGGCACACCCCGTCTGTTGTCTCATCCCGGCCTCCTCCAAACTGAGAGTGCACCCCACATGTCAGCTGCAGGGGCAGCCCCACACTTAGGTGTCTTGTGTCTCTTGTGGACTGAGGAACCAACACTGTGTTGATGGCCACGGCACAGGCCACCGGGGCTGGCAGGGCTGGTGCAGGCTGCAGGGCATGTGTGCCTGAGCCAGTGGAAAATGGAAAAGACAGGCAAGAAAGAACGAAAGCAGCGCATTTAGGTGACCATAGGCAGGATTGAAAGAAAGAATGAAAAGTCAGAGACTGGATGTGAGAAACTATTTGCAAAATCAGGGTTCATTTGGGAGAGCAGTTAGAGAGAGGGGTATGCACTGGAACTCAAGTTTTTTCAAGCTCTTTAGGAGCTGCATGGCAGTGAGTCTCGTCCTCACAGTCTCTTCCCTCTGACTAGAGTCTGTTTGCTGAGATGGACTTGAGATCATTCTTCCCTCTTAGCAGGAAACTCTGAGTTTGGCACTGCAGGTAAAGCAGTCCGGGAGAGAAGGAATGTGTGCTATGCAGTTCCCCAGGCACTGGCCCGAAGGGAGGCCCAGGGCAGAGCCTGTAGCTCATATATTTGTTTGCTGAGCAACCTCCTTGGAGAGTGGGAATAGGGCAGCTCAGAATATTGCTCTCTCCAGGGAGGGCACACCCCTGGGCACTGTACCACTTGCTGTTCTACCTCTCCAGCCCTTCCTTTTAGGGTTGTACTTTTTTTTGTTGATGGTGTTTTGAGGCCATACCAAGTGGTTCTCAGGGCTTACTCCTAACTCTGTGCTCAGGGGCCACCGTTGGCAGTGTTTGGAAGACCATATGCAATGCCAGGAATAGAACTGGGATTGGATGTATGCAAGGCGAGTGCCTTAATCCCTGTTCTATCTCTCCAACCTGCCTTTTCTAGCCTATCAATAGTACAGAACCATTTAAAACAAGAATTCTTTAAAATGTTTATTCTTTATTTTTTGTAAAAATAAATACCCCTCCTCATAGATTACTTTTTAGGAGCTAACAGCCAGTGGGCAAACTTGATTTTCAACGTCCATGATGGTTGCTTGCAAGCCCGAGATATCATCTACCCAGTGCTCAGTCTTCTCCCGGAATATTCCTCCCATTTTCCAATCACTGGCCTGCATTCTTGCACATTTTTCCTTTTTAAAAGGGAGTGTGTGATGCAGAAACAAGAGGGTGCTTCTGCAAAGAGCCACCATGATCCCTTACTGTCTCAGGCTGTCCTCTGGACTTACCCTGAGGTATAGGAACAGTGCCATCCTTTGAGGGCCTGATTGATACTTGCACGTGACTCACCTGGGTTTGGTCGCTGACACCGTATCTTGTACCATCTGCCTAGAGCCTCCTCAGTAGTGACCCCTGAATACACGGCCAGGAGTAAGCCCTGAGCACCACCAGGTGTGACCCCTAAACAATAACAAACAAAAGAATGGTGCCATTCACTGGATCCTTCGGCAGTGGTGGCCAGGCTTGGTGTCTGGGGCCCCAGGGTGGAGGGCATGCCGGCAGAGGCAAAGGGGGTGCTCTCCCATGAGGCTGGAGCCCAGAAGAAAGCACTGGATGGCTTCTCTCTCACTTCTGTTTCTCCAAGGCCAGTCAGTATGTCCCACCGGTAGCCCAACTTCACCTGTGATCATGGCCTTGCCTTTGATCAGGGGAGTGAGTCAGAGGAACTTGCAACTCAGAGGCCACTGGTCTCAGGAGCTTTCACTAAAGCCCATGGGTGGAGTTTCCTTTGTTCTGCATGAGACCCCGCTGAAGGTAACACTATTTACCCCCCATTTGGGGAAAAATCCTAGTATGGTTAGGATTTTTTAGTTTTATTTTGGTCAGGAGGGCACACCAGGTGGTGTGGAGGATCTTGCTCCTGGTTCTGAGCTCAAGGATCACTTTTGGTGGGGCTTAGGGGGAAATGTATGATGTGAGGATCAAACCTGTGTCTGCCAGGCAAGGCAAGTGGCCCATCCACTGTACTGTCACTCCTGCCATGGGGTTAGGATTTGCACCTAGATTAGGGGAGGGCCATTACACTCAGGCACTTGGAGTCACATTCTTTTTTTTTTCCTGGAAGGAGGTGATGGCGTCTTGAACTTTCTCCCACACTCAGTATTCTGTAGTGACTGTGATATTCCAGGGGAGAGTCTGGCAGACACTGAGCTGAGATGGTCAGATTGGGGGACTCAGGACACGGGGTGGTCTCTCTGCTTGAACCCCTACCTCCATAAGCCTGATGTTAAAAACAACCAAGACCGTCAAGAACCGTGGTTTTGCAAAGGGATTGCAAATGTTTTCCATTTTCTTCTTTCTTTTTCCTGCACCTTCAGCAGTGGAATCAATATAAAAAACGACTAGGGTTGGTCAATGGAGGAATATGTCCCCAGAGATTTTTTTTAAAGCCCCTTTCTTATTAAAAAGAAAGAAGAGTAAGTCCAAAGTAAAAAACAAACAAACAACAATGTTCAATAATAAAATTTGCACATGTTCCTTTTGGAAAACTTAGAAAACGGACATATACTAAGAATAAGAAATGTGTTGTTACTCTTGTGTTCAAGGAGTCTTTACTAAACATGTGTTATAGTCTTTCAGGTTTTTTTTTTTCCATACATGATTTTTCTTTGGCTTGCTGTAGTCAGGGTTGGGTGGGGTGTGGAGTGTATGTGGGGGAGTTACTGATTACAAAGTTAGTGTTTGAGACTTCCTGGGTCAAAGGAATACTTTGGAATACTGCTTTTCCCACCTTTGGAGGTACAAGATTGGTTTCCCCCTTACTCTTTTTCGTTGCTGTGATGACTGGGGGTGAGTCACACTTTTGTTGTTGTACTTGCACACCCTTGGTTGTGGAGTGCTAAACCTCTCAGTGCTGCTGGGTTTCTCCTTGCATATGAGGTGCTGCTGGGGATGGAACTCTTGGCCTCAAGCCTGCACAACAGATACTGATGTGCTACTCCTAAACCACACCTAGAAGAATATAAGGATCAGGGGGTTTTATTTATTTGTTTGAACAGTGCCAAGGAGCGAACCCTGGGTCTCATATGTCCAAAACAAGTCTCCTGCATTTAGTCCTGCAAAGGGCCATTTGTCATTGTTGCTTGGAGAGGTTATCAGCAGCCTTTGTTCTGTGCTCAGGGGTCACTTTTGGTGGTGCTCAGGCATATACACAGTGCTGGGCATTTACCAGGTCAGTTACGTGCAAGGCAAAACATCGTGACCCCTGCACTGTCCCTTAGGCTCCCCACATGACCAGGTTTTCTCTCTTTTTTGTTAATGGATTTTGGATCACGCCTGACTATGTTCAGGGGATCATTGCAGTGCTAGGATTGAACCCAGGTCAGCTGCAAGCAATCTCTTGCCCCAAGGACCTATCTATGAACTTTCTAAACCATTTCTGAGCACACATGGTGTCCCATGACCAGGAACGAGCACGTATCATAGGCCCCTTCCCCTTCTGTTCACTCCCCTGTACCCAGACTATACAAAATCCTCCACCTGGTATATTTGGCTGCCATAGCAACGGCAAATTGCTCGGAAGCGTCTAGCCCTCATTGTCTACACTTATTTCTTCATAGAACCTCTGACCTAGACCTTCAGGACCTGCAAACTACAGCCTAGGCCCAGTCTTTCCTCATCTTCCCCTGTTGTGCATGGTTTTACTCATTTAACTCATTTTAAGTGACTTGGGGGGAGGGTAAGATTCTCAAGAAGAAAACTGTCCATTGATATGTAAAAATTCTATAAAATTCCAAATTCAGGGCCTATCCATGTAACAGGCATGTCTGCCCACGGAGGTCTCACCTGTGGTTAACCTCCCGCAGGGGCCCTGAAGAACTGTGCACTTTCAGTAGAGACCAGCGAGCACATGAGCCCAGAGGGAGTCACAGTCTGGCTTTTGACAGCAAAGGTTGGGCAACTTCCACTCTAGAGCAACTATTCTTAAGTTTGTGGCCTTGCAGATTCACTGGAGAATTTTCCTCTTCTATCTCTCTCTTTTCCACACCCAATGGTACTGCAGGGTTGGGAGTTCAGGAGGAATTGCTGCTGGCTTGTTGCTCACAGGTGTCCTGGGAACCATGCAGTGCCAGGGGAGCTTGGACCCGGGTCTCCTGTGTGCAAAGCACATGCTCAGCCCTTCGAGGAAGTTCCTCTCTGTGGAACTCCTTCTTCCTTATTCTTATCAGCTGTCTTGGAAAACTCCATGCAGACCTAGCTGGTCGGTTGCCCTAGCTCTAGGGCTTCGATCTCCGTAGGATGGATTCTGCAACTCCCCCTTGCTTTGGTTTTTGATCTTGTTTATGGACCATATGCAGCAGTACTCAGGGCTTACTCCGGGCTCTGTGCACAGGGATTACTCCTGGCAGTACTCAAGGGAATGTGGTGCCAAGGATCAAATCCAGTGCAAGGCAAATGCCCTACTCACTGTACTATCTCCCTGGGCCTGGGACTCTCCTTGATGAAAAGTGTTCCTCACCTCCAACCTCTCTACCCTGCAATTCTGATGACCAGTGGTTCCAGAAGATTTTACCAGTGAATTCCAGGAGATGGGTTCCCCTGAGCCCGCTGGCAGAGTGCCTAGATCAAATCTGTTGTTCTGCTCAGAGCTTTTCCTGGGACTAAAACTGTGTCCCACGCAGCCACATTCCTTTTGAGTTGGGTCTGGCCCCTCATAGGCACACGGCGCAGCATGTTCTGCCTGCCCCCTCCTGCTTGAACTCAGCTCTTTGCACCTTGGTTCTTGGCCTCTTCCTCCTCATGCCTTATCAGCAGCCTTTTATGTGACCCCCAAGCTGGAATCCATTGGGCTCTGCTCAGTCTCCAGTATCTAGAATGCGTGGCTCACTTCAGGAGGCTGGGGGGAAGCCCTGCTTTCCTTCTTTGGGCACGTGCTTCTCCTGTCCTTGTTGTTTCTGGTGCGAGAACCAGAGGTCTGAGTCAGTTCTCAGCTCTTGCCCTCAACTCACCCCCATGTTCAAGTCTCGGTCATACAATGATCAAACACCTTTCCCTTCGCCAGTACTTATTTTTCACCACCAAGAACCCCAATATACCCCCCTACACCCTTTCCAATGCCTGTGAGGCAGATGATTTCTACTTAACTCTCGACTTTGATTACATTCATTATTTGGACAAAAGATTGCAACATTATTGCTGAGAGTTTCCGCCCAACAATCAGAACTGCTGAAAAGGCTCTTCTGGCTGCTCTTGCATCTCAGCTCTGCCCTCTGGCCCTCTCCTTTCTTGTTACACTCTGTCTGTCCCTCTTTCCAGTCACAATTCTATGCCTTCTTACTTCCTGATGGTCATTTCCTCTGGTCTTGAATTTTCACTCAGAACCACTGATACTGGGAGGGGGAAATAATACAGAGGTTAAACCTCTTGCCTTGCATGTAGTCAACCCTGGTTTGGGGATTCCCTAAGCACTACCAGGGTGGTCCCTGAGCACAGAGCCTTGAATACTGCCAGGTGGGGCTCCCAAACAAAAGACAGGTTGAACTGTTACTACTGTACCCAGAGATAGTCCCCCAGCTCTCCACCCCACCACTTGCCAGATTAGCTCATTTAGATCAGCTCTTTGGTTAACAGTGGCTCAGGCCTTTGGGCTAGACAAGTAGGTCAAAGCCTTCTCCAGGATATGTATTCAAGTCCTGTCCTCAGGGACTTCACAGTATCTGGGCAAGTCAGACAAATTGCGGTCATTCCAACAGTGCCTAAGTGTGTCTTGTGGGCAGGACAGTGAGATACTTAATATGGTCACGGTATGGAAACAGTCGGGGAGTCCCACAGATGTAGCTGGAGCTGAGTGAGGTTCATGGTGGAGACTGTCTCCAGAAAAAAGGAATGGTGTGTGCTCCTGACATGTGACTAGGAAAAGCTCCTAAAAGTGTCTTAAGACGAGAAGGTGGCCATGATCAGATATATATTCTAGAAAACTCAACTTGGGCTAGGGACAATGAATCTGAGAAGGCTAGTCTAAAGGCTGGGAAGTGACCTGGAGCAATAGCACAGCAGATAGGCATTTTCCTTGCACGCAGCATCCCATATGGTCCCCTGAGTACCACCGGGAGTAATTCCTGAGTGCATGAGCCAGGAGTAACCTCTGTGTATCGTCGGGTATGACCCCAAAATAAAAGTAAAGGTAAAGGCCCTCCCGTTGATCATCGATTTGCTCGAGCGGGCCCAGTAACGTCTCCATTGGAGACTTTGTT
>JAOXYA010486145.1:0-15803 GCA_028565675.1 Sorex palustris | reverse complement strand
GACTTCTTTGTCAAGACCCTGAATGATCGGTTTGAGGCTCTACATATTCCTACAACGAACAGATACCATTGGGCTACTCTAGCACGCAACCGGGATGAATGGAGACGTTAGTGGCACCCGCTCGAGTAAATCGATGAATAACGGGGATTAAGTGATTAAGTGAAGTGATTTTAACTCTCAAGTTCCTTGTTTCAGTTTGTGTCATTTCTGTTGAACTTCTGATTCTTTCCTGTGCTGTGTCAGTTCATCAGTTATCTTAGCATCAGGTCATTTCATTGCCTGGCCCATCTTTGTTGTTATGTTGCTCTTTGTCTTTTCCTTGAATTGCACAACCATTCTGTCAGTATT
The DNA here is from genome assembly GCA_028565675.1 of Sorex palustris. Classification (NCBI taxonomy): domain Eukaryota; kingdom Metazoa; phylum Chordata; class Mammalia; order Eulipotyphla; family Soricidae; genus Sorex; species Sorex palustris. The sequence goes on along the minus strand of JAOXYA010486145.1, from coordinate 15,455 downwards.
CTATGGTATCCTATTTCTGGTTGTATAAGATCTAGCTGTATTGGGCCAGAGAGATAAATACTGCGGTAAGGTACTTATGTAAGATCCATTGCCTTGCTGGCAGCCGATCCAGGTTCAATCCCTGCATGTCCCCTCATCCTCACTGGGAATGATCCCTGAGCTCAGCCAGGAGTAAGCCCTGAGCACTATCAGGTGTGACCCAACCCCACCCCTCTCCCCTTCAAAATAAGGAATAACATAGGATGATTTATCCAGAACAGACTCATGTACCTTTATCATATTTATGTGCATGTTCAGCTTAATTTTTTAATGGTGTGTTGTTCTTTAGGTTGAATCTCCAGTGATCTGTAAAATCCTAGACACAGCAGATGAAAATGGACTTCTTTCTCTCCCCAACTAAAGGATAATAAAGTCCAGAGAAAGAAAAGATCATTGAAAGTTATGATTTCTGAACTGAACCTCATACGAAAGATCATAAAAGGACTCAACTGTTTGTGAATAATATGTTGTATATAAGAGGTTATTGATAAACTTCAATTGCTGACATTTCTCTCTTTTTTTTCATATTTTTGTTGTGTCTTATGAACTGATTGTGTACATTTTTCATTGCTTGGCTAATGTGATTTCAAAATAAATCTCATCCAAGCAATTTAGAATCCAGTCTAATGAAATGTCTAATTGTTATACCTATTGAAAATTCTTGAATAAATTTATTATGTAAATTATATGTAACTAGTTAATGAAGCAAAAATAATGAAGAAAATAATAAGCAGTTGTTCAAATGAGAGACTGTAAAATATGTAAATTCTAGTGCCTAAAATCTTGCCAACAAAATTTTTATTTAGCAACCACTCCATACCAGGTAATAAGTTAGAAACTTAATAGAGCCTTACAAATAAGCTTTTTTTAACCTCTGTCAATCTCAAGAAACTTCTCTTTGTAATAAGTTGCTTCTCTCATAATTTTGAGCTCTTTCTTTCTCTTTGACATTAGTATGTTTGTCCCAATCTATACGCCTGGTATAGATAGTCAGTGATACTCTTTTGATTTTAAATGGTTTACTCTAACAAAACACACTGTGCTGGCTAGCCTTTGTGCTCGCCTACTGTATACTGCAGATTTTAGTTTGACAGTTTTATAGCACAATATTTATTTTTAAGTGAATAAAGCATCCACAAGCAGTGTTGCAATGTAGTGTATAGTAGTTGATTCGGTTCCTTTCTTCTCTGCATTGCCCTGTGTACACATTATCTTATTTTCAGCAAACATATCCGAATAAGTTGGTTACAGTGGCCATAAAATACTTAACTTCTCTACCTTTCCAGTACGTCTAACCAGATATTTTAGTCTGAAAGGAGCTGATAAAGCTGACAACTGGGCAGGGAGGTGGGGAGGGGGGACTCACAGTCTTTGTCTTTCTTGAGAATGACAAATACGGAAAGAGTATGCACTTTGAATTCTGACCCCACTCCTCTGACTCTTAGCCTCACCCCCATTTTGCGCTTTCAAGATGCGTGGTACTTCCTGTGCTTTCAAGAGTGCGTTGGTACTTTCTGTGCAGAAAAAGCCTACTTCATGCAGCAGGAGAGGCCAGGGCTAAGTGAGGTCACCCCCAGGAGTGGTCCTGGTACAGAGCAGGAGCCCTGAGCACCACCTGAGGCAGCCCAAATCCCTAGCACCCCAAGGGAAGCCCAGCTAGATGCCCAGAGGGGACTGGTGCCCTGCCCACTAACCCCATCACCTGGAAATGTAGGACGGAGGCTCAACCCGCTAGAATCTTTTCCTTTAGTGAATTATATGTATTTAAGAAGACAAAGCTACCCTCATGTTAGATTGTAATGTAGGTGTGGGGCAGGTAGAGCTATGAAAGATTACTGTCAGAGACATGGGATATTCCATTCACAAGGAAAATTTTTTATAAGAACCTTTTATTTTGATTAGTCTTAATATGTTTCAAAACAAAATTTTGCGGGGGAGGGCTTAGCCAATGGTGCTCAGGGCTGACTCCTGGCCCTATTCAGGGATCATGGTGGGGCTCTAGGGACTGTAGGGATTGAATCCAGGTCAGTCACATGCACACAAGTCCCACCAACGGACTGTGGCCCCGCCCCCAGATCAATAGTTTATACTTTATGGATACAGTGTTTTATGTTATGGATACAGTTACTTTATGGATACAGCACCATTCGGGGGCCAGCGACCCCACCCAGATGCCAGCACCCTGGCCAGGTGCCAGCCCCGCTGCCCTTCCCCACATACACACAGTCTTGCGGGCCCCTCAGCCCTTCCAACAAGCACCTCCCCTCCGTTCTGGCAATTTTGGAAACAGTCTCGGGGTCAGTCTGAAGATGAATTTTCCTTTGGACTCTTGAGACGGGGACAAAAATCTTTAACACTCACACTGAAATAGTTTAGTACAGAGTATCAAAAATAGAACGTGAGGGAGTGGAAGATGGAATGACACCTCAGTGGTCCCCTGAGCGCCACCAGGAGTGAGCCCAGCCCAGAGGCTGGACGAAGTCAGGAGCACAGCCCAGAGAATGGAAGGGTCAAGCGGGACTCGGCCTGTCCATCAGGACTTCAGCTTCCAGGGAGGGCGGGGCCGGAGAGGGTCTCCGGGAGAGGTTGGACGGGGGGGCGGGACTTGGAGATGAGGGCGGGGCCCAGGGAGGTCTTTGGATGGGACGAGGCCAAGGGAAGGGGGCGAGGTCCGGGGAAGGAGGGCGGGGCCCAGGGAAGGAGTGCTGAGGGTCTCGGGAGTCTGGACCCCTGCTTCTCCTCCAGTTCCCCAGGCCCGCTCGTCTCCAGTCTGGCTGTGCCCCTTCTGCTCTGCAGCCGTTCTGTCTTCGTCGGCTTTCTTCCCTTTGCTCTTTTCTGTTGGAACATCCAGCAGTTCTGGGGGCCGACCAGGGCCACTTCCGGGGGCGCTGAGGGACCGTGCAATGGCAGGGTTCGAACCCAGGGCCCCTGCGTGCAAAACGTGCATCCCGGCTCTCTGAGGGTCTCCCTGGAACTGCACACTGGGTCTCTTAGAGGGCGCGGGGGTGAGTGGGGGTGGGTACCCAGCAACGCCGGGACTGCAGGATGCTGAAGCTCTTGGGGGTCTCCACGCACCATCCAGGTCTCCAGGGCAAAGACCTAGCATCTGCATTTTAAATACTTACTATCTTTATGTTAAATTCTCATGTCTGAGAAACACCTAAGATACTCACTTTAAACATTTCACACATACGAACCCTCCTAATCAGGGTTCCAACTCTGTAACTCCGGATGATTGGTTTGGTTTTTAGCCTACCTGCTTTCCTTTGGGACACCGTTAGGTGGAGCCTATTGCCCATTTTTTGTTTGTTTTTGTTTTGTTTTGTTTGTTTGTTTTGGTTTTTGGTTGGTTTCTTTCTTTTTTTTTTTTTTTTTGGTATCCTTATATCCTTGATTAAAGGGACTAGCAACAAAAGGCATTCAATTGTCTCAACTATACTAAATAACGTTTAAAGATAAACTAGTATTATTTGTGTATAATTCTTCACTATCCTTTTCAGGCAGCCTGATCTACAAATCCCTGACAACTTCAGACAGTACTTAAATTTCCCAGTACATCGTGACTGACCTAGCACTGGATGTTTGGTATAAAAGGATTTGAGCTAAACAGAAAAATAAAAATCAAGGCTTAAAAGATTGAAAAGAAGGATTTACAAGCAGAGTTTCTAATTAAAGTGCTCTCCTAGAATCCTATTTTAGACTCTTCCTATTATTTTTGTGGCTTTTCTTGCCAAAGCTTACATTTCCATTTAAATAAAGAAATGGAGCTATCATAAATATGGGGTTTATAAATTACAACAAACTGTTGGGATAAACGTTTTCAAAATATGTTCCTGTGGTGATATAGTTTAAAAGGAAACCTTTGGGGCTGGAGAGAGTACCACCATTGGACGCTGGCCTTGCACACAGCTGACCCCAAGTCAGTGATTCCTGAGCATAACCAAAAACAAACAAAATGGGAAATCTGTTTCTCTTTTCAGTTATTTTCCAGAGGTGATAGGGAAATCCTGGACTGCAAATTACTCAAGGGCTGAGTCATTGAGGTCGTACAGCAGGGAGAGCTCTCTCTTGCCTTGCATGTGGCCAACCCGGGTCTAACCCTTGCATCCTGTACGGTCCCCAAACCCTGCCAGGAGTAACCCCTGAGCATTGCCTGCTGGGTGTGGCCCAGAAACAAAAACAAACAAGCATACCCAAGGACACACTTCTCATTGACAGTTGGGAGTTGCACACGCAGGCAGAATTACCCCATGGAAGAGAAAGTGAGAAATTCTAATATGCACATTTCTCATCTGCAACAGAGACTCGTACTTGAGTAATATTTTATAGGTGGGCTAACAGTGGTGTGCACAGTGACTCATAAGTAAGATTTCCTTTTCATGTGGAAGGGACTTGATGGGGACACATCATATTCTTCACTTTCATCTTGCTATAGCATTTAGATTAAAATAATATCTCCATCATCTTTCAGAAAATGGGATCATCCCTCTAAATATTAGCATCCAGACCGTACATTGTTAGTTACAAAACACATCAGCATCATGGCTAACATTTGTCAGGCTCTTTTCATCACCTACTTCATACCAGCAAGTCTTTATTCTGTTAGAAATAGTACAGCACGCTGAGGCATTGGGAAGAATGAGCGTGCTTTCCTTGCTAGTGCTTACAAGAAAAACCACTATCAGAGACTAACAGTATTTCCATTCATACACTTAGAAGAAATAGGACTGACAGTTCCAAAGCTTACATTAGTGTAAATAAGAAATGAAAATTCATTAATAAATGGAATGTAGAGTTTAAATTATTTTTTAATTCTGCTCTGGTAAGCAGTTCAGATTCTTGGTGGTGGTTGGGAGGCCTGGGCCTCCAGTGGGGACCCTTCAGCTGGCAGGCAGTGTGATGCCAGTGATCCCCTGATCCCCCAGTGGTGACCCTCTGACCCCCAGAGCCTCCAGACTACACCCAGTGGAGCCCGGGACATCCACAGCTGCTATTTTATGGCCCTCGTTTCAGTTTGCTAAAAGCAGAAGTGAAATATCTGAGAGTGGTAAACATTTCAGCTGTTTTTTGAAGGGAGGGTGTGTGCTTGTGTGTGTGTGTTGATCTTTTGTTTTGGGGGTGTTTTGGTGTTATTTTTTGTTATTGTTTTTTAGTCTTATGTTTTGAACCATACCTGGCGGTGCTCAGGGGTTACTCCTGGCTCTGAGCTCAGGATTTACTCCTGTCAGTGCTCAGGGGACTAAGTAAGGTACGGGAGAGCGAACCTGGGCCAGCCATGAGATGGCAAGTCCTTCCTGTCGGTATTTTCGATCTCTAGCCATCCCTATCCATTTCAATGGTTGAAGACATTTGTGAGCCATAAAGTAGTGCTTATCATCTCAGCTAAACCTGTACACGGGTGTTTCCAGCTACTAAGTTACTTTACCTTCCAACAGATTAAATTATGCTGGCTTTGAATTTAGGCACAATGTGGCTTTCTGTATATTTTCCCAAAGTACTAACATCATTTCCATTCTGTAAATAATACAGTACCAAAAACAAATTTCCTTAAAATTCAGTAACTTAAAGGTTAGAACTCCGTGGGGTAGCTGGGCTGGAAATGGTGAAAGGACCATAAATGTTCTGCTTGTGGGGGCCCAGATGTGAGTCTCAGCACCCCAGATCTCCCAGGAGCAGCTAGGACCACCTCCCCCCAAACACCACACCAAGAGTAGCTCCTGAAAGCTGCCAGATATGATCCCTAGTTCTAAAGAAAAAAAAATTGCTTTGTCAAATCTACTATTTTCTCTAAATTCAGCCATTAGCCAAAAATAGAACTTTGTTAAATTCTATTGGCTTGTTATATTTCTATATATTCAACAATATACTGCTTTACAAACTAGACAGTTTCCTAAAAAAACAGTAAAATCTATTTATTCAAGAGTTAGAGCCACACTCTATTACCTCTTGTATTAGAACAAGTATTTGGCCATGATAATTGGAAGTTGTTTTTTCTTTCTTGGTCCTTGGGCACAGCCAGCAATGTTGCTGTGATACTGTAAATTTGGTGCTCAGGAACATGGCCCGTGCCAGTGCCAGAGACAAAGCAAGAGCTCCCAAGTGCAAACCTGTGAGCTGCACTTTGAGCCTGGCCCTGACCTGATCATCAGAAATTATTTTCCCTGGATTTGTTTTCTGTCATTTTAATTGCTGTTTGTTAGTCATATGGAGAGACATCATTTGTTGGAAAAGCTTTCATCAGTCACTCCAGGAAAGTGCCCCTCCCCTTCCACTCCTCCACCTCCCCACCCCTGCCCCAGGAACCGGAGGGATTGTACACGTGGTGGGAGCTTGCCTTGCATGCAGCAGCCAAACCCAAGTTTGTCCCCCGACCACTGCCAGGAGTGACCTCAGAGCACCGCAGGGTATGAATCAAAACAGAAGTGTCCTGTCAAGTTATAAAACAATTTTAAGTTATTATTCTTTTGATTTTGATCATAGACTCCCCACACTCTTATCAAAAAAGTAATAACTGCCATCTATTGAACACTTACTAAATATTTCTCACACTTATGGGCAGCAACTGAAAGTTCCTGATCTCTCAAGTCAAGCAAAGAAATTGGGGGGGGGGAAGAAACACCGCTCAATTTTCTTTTTGTTGTTGTGAGTTATTTTATTTTGCTTGTTTGAGGGATACACCAAACAGTGCTCAGGGGCTATTCAAGTGTCAGCAGTGTTTGAAGGACTATGTGGTGCCAGGAATCGAACCCCCGTTTGTAAAACTCAACCCTTTGAACCATCACTCCAGCCCAAAAGTTGAATTCTCACTCTGTTCAGTCCATGAACTGAAAACCAGGTTCTAAGGCACTCTGAACTTCCCCTTGCCACACACCATGCCCTTCTTTTCAAGTTTAACAAGATTCTCTGTAAAGAACACAATGCCTAGTCATGTTTTCAAAGTTATCTTAATGAAATCAGTTACTAATATATTAATAAAATCAGTTATTAGCTTAATGTATTGCTAATGCCAAAAAAATAAGCAAGTAGGTTCCATGAATCCTTGCGAGCGTCTATATGCAAACATGTAGCGGGCTGAAGAGTAGCATGGGCAAGCAGAGCATCCCTCATGCACGGTTGGCGCAGCCCCATACACAGTCCTTTGAGCACAAAGCCAAGAGTCAATCCTGAGCTCAGCCAAGTGTAGCCCCAAAACAGAACACAAAAGATCACGGGGGGGGGGAGAACCAAAAAGAATAGAACAGAGAGGAAAAAGAAAAGAGAAGAAGAGAAAAAGAAAAGAAAAATGTACTGAACCCAAGACATTTACACAGGTTAGGAAACGTCTCCCATTGCCAGGTCCACAGAAGAACAGAATAAAACAGTCTTTGTGAATTGCTCCGCTTCCAAAGGCCTAGCTGGCATATGAACAAGCTGCATTTTGCAAAACCGCAGGCTCTGCATGAAAATCAAGATCTTGAGCCTGGGAATTGGCAGAAGCTGTTTCCTCAGCACAGACTGCTGGCAGTGGGAAGGGTGGGGAAAACTCAAGGGCAAGCCTTAACCCTGTAGATGAACTCATCTCGGTGCTCGCTAGGTATATTCACTTTTAAAAGATAATTATGTGTTTATCTGGATGGGGAAGGAAAACTCGGTAATGTGTTTATAAGCAATGAAACAGTATTTTTGCTTTGGTAAAATTAATCTCAAAAAGTTGAGATTGCCTATTAACCATCATTTCTGGGAGGCAAAATTTCACTAACTATGCACCTTTATCCAAGTTATCACGGACTTCTCTCTTGCCTCCTCTCCCTGCCCCAGGGCTGATGTTCTTTAGTGGTGCTGAGTGTCAGAGGGAGAGCTGCCTGCCTCGCACCGCACTTAGATTCAAGGCCTTCAGCCCCCCATGAATCTCCTGGCCCCTTACGTGTACTCTCTGTTTGGTTTCTTGATTTTTGTCTCATGGTGTTCTGGTGGTAGTTTAGGGGTTTTGTTTGTTGATGTGCAGGGCCGGGGATCCAGCCCAGGGCCTCACACATTCAAAGCAGGTACCCTCCCACTGCTCACTGTCTCTGGCTCTGGTGCCTTTTATTAGATTCCTACTGATAACCATCCTAGGGAAATTGCGGGGGGGAGGGGAGTGAAAAAGGTCAAATTGGAAGCCAGCTACTTAGATATTAGGGTTGACGTCTCTTTAAGGCATCACAACTTTTTGTCTCTGTTTTGTTTGGTTTGGGGGTCACGCCAGGCATTGTTCAGGGCTTAATCCTGGCTCTGCACTCGGGGATCACTCTTGGTGGGACTCACAGATCATAGGGATTCCGGGGATCAAACCAGGGTGGGTTGTGTGCAAGGCAAATGTCCTACCATACTATTGCTCCCACTCCAAGGCATCCTACACTTGATCGACTTCTCTAATCCACTTCTTCAAGATTTATGTACTGCTAGGTGATAAGACATGGTGACAGCAAAATCAAAGTTCTTGTCAGATGCTACACAGCCTGTAGCAATGACCTGTCACTGGGTAGGATGGAACATGGCGTCTGGCTGCCCTCCCAGTTCAGAAGACTCTGAGTGGCCCCCACTGGGTTATCAATCTGATGTATGGCCGCCCCTAGATCAGGACACATCTTCGAGGTGTTCAGATACAATTAATCTGAGCAGATACAACAAACTGTGCTCAAACGAATTGTATCATCACTTAAGGAAAGTACCTCTTAGATTTAGGCAATAATGCTGTTTATAATAGTGCAACGATGCATCAATGTTAAGTAATGTATTAACAATAATTTATTCCATAATAATTTCTCTTATGTTATTATTTTGGTTCGAGGCGGTTATATCCTGGGGTATTCAGGGCCTATTTTTTTTTTGCTTTTGGGGTCACAGGCCGATGCACAGGGGTTCCTCCTGGCTCTGCACTCGGGAGTTACTCCTGGCAGTGCTCAGGGGACCATATGGGATGCTGGGATTTGAACCTCGGTTGGCCGCGTGCAAGGCAAATGCCCTACCCGCTGTGCTATCTCTCCAGCCCCCAAGGGCCTATTCTTGCCTGGCTCTGTGCTCAGGGATCACTCCGGACAATACCCAGAGAACCATATGTGGTGCTGGAGATTCAAGCCAAGCCAGCCCTCAGCAAGTAGGTCCTCACACTCAGAAGGCACTCTTTGGCCCTGTATGATGGTTTTCAAATGACCAGACAGGAAAGTCACCACACTGAAATATGTCCAGAAATGTTAGGATTTTTAATATGTTTATTTTCCAAACATTATTTTAAAATTACATTAAAAGCATCAGAAATACAAATCTGACCTAATGGTTAATATCAGAATAATTATAAAATGTCTAAAATATGTCACATACTTTGCATCACAGTAAAGCATCAGGAGAACTAATTATTGTGCCCTGCTAATTAGTCATATTCAACTGAATTCTCATTACTTTTAGTTCTCATTTTAGCCCTTATGAAGAGTTATAAATGCCTCTATACCTGCATAGATATAGATGTGAAGGAGAGCTAAGAATCTAGCCTACTGTGTATTTCATGCAAGTTGAATCAATAATTGCTTTGTTGTTATTTTCTTTGCTTCGGGCCCACACCCAGGAGTGCTCTGTGAATTTTCAGCAGTGCTGGGGGGACTGTGTGGTGTTGGGGATCAAACCCGTGACTCCTGCATGCAAAGCATGTGCGTCATCCCTTGAGAATCTTCCCAGCACAGAATCAATAATTTCTTGATGAGCATAAAGAGACTGAATACCTCATATGCACATGCTCAATTTTATATATGCTATAATTTCTACCTCCCAAAGATGGATCATCTCAAAACTTAAAGGTCACACAGAAAAACTGTCATTTAAAAAATTTACAAGTAGAAATTATGTTTAGAAAATCTTATATTTAATCACATTTGATATGCCTGGCCAAAAAGAAATATATACCTTAAAAAGTGTGAAATATCTTAATGTTAATAATTAGAAAGCTATCTGACTTATTGAATTAAATACCAGATTTTGAGTTGAAGTTAAAAGTTTAATTCTTAGTTTGCCACAATTCTTCAAGATATCTTGGAATATCAGACTTCTTAATTCTTTTTCAAAAAGAGGTAGTATACTAACCCATTTCATGAAAGTACTAATAAATGAAGTGTTGCTTTTAAAAGTAGAAAAGCACAATTCAAATAGGTCACAGTGACTTCCAAGAGTAGCATTCAGTTACAAAAGAAAATGTGAGAGTGGATATCTTCTCTTGTTATAAAATTTAATAGCAAAAGTAAAGAAGAAGTGGGGGCAGAGAGATGGCACAGTGCTTATGTGCTTGCTCTGCCTGAATCCAACCCGGGCTCAATGCCATGAGGGGTGATCTCGAGTGCAGAGTCAGGGGTAATCCCTGAGCACTGCTGGCTGTAGCCCCAAAACAAAATCAATAAAGGATGAAAGGGTAAGAAAAAAGGAGAAAACATCACCCTCAAAGGAAAATTTTGAAAAAGAAGTAAAAACCTTTCTCACATTGAAATCTCAGAAGCAGAATGGCTGGCTGGTCCTGACAGAGACCTGGTCACCCCTCTGTCCACCCCAGGCCCCTCCTGACTACTCTATTTAGTAACCCCAAGAAGAGGTGTGGGAGGTGAATGCCTCTCAGCAAACACGCCTTCCAATGAGGAACAGCAGTTCCTGAAAATGACCACCAAGACAGAGAAGTCCTGTATCTCATGCTTATCTCATGTCTAGCAGTTATACTTTTAAAACTGCAACAAGTTCAAATGTTAACTGTATAATAATATCCAAATCTACATGAAAATATGTTTATCTTTATGCCTGAATCCACAGAGTACTTAAGAAAATTAGTTTTGGGCACAGAAATAATGAATCAATGCTTCCTTTCTGTTCATTTCCAGTTCTTCTCCTGCTAATACAGGAGGAAAATAATGTATTTGAAAATAGATCATCATAAGAATTTTCCTACCCTTGTAATGCATGGAAAGACAAACATTGACTTCTGGATAGTTGCTTGGACTTGCTCTGTGAGGTCTCACAATGGAGGAAGCCTGAATCTGCACACTGCCAGCCTCACTGCACACCCTCCTCAGCAGGAACGCAACACCCACCATCACTGTGTCCAGTGCTGTCCACGGAGCAGGCGGGCAGCCACAGCACCCACTCTCCCAAGGACAGCACGCAGCCACCCCAATGCAGCCCTCTTCTCTAGGACTTCAAAATAGACACTTTATTTTTAGCAAGTAAGAGCATGTTTTAAAATAATGACATACTCAATGGGCACAAAATAATAATGTGTAGAGTAACAGATAGCACTAAGCATAACATAACATAACTATATTCTTAGTTGGCTGTCTTACGCAAGACCCAATGCTTGTATATTTTTGCTAAGGATAGTCATAGACAATATATTTCTTATTTTCTGCAATAATTATGTATGAGGGTAGGGAAGGCCCAGTGGAAGGATCCAAGGATACAGTGATGGTCGGGTCCTGTGATGCCACACCCCCCAGTGTCCATGCAGCCTCAGGGATACACTAGCAATGCACAGGCATGTGTCACTAGAAAGTGAGCTGAGTCAGTGCATGAGAGGCTGGTGCCTTCACCCCTGGAATGCCTCCCCCAGCCCCAATAGTATATTATTTGTTTGGGGGTCTTGTTTTGGTTTTGGTTTTGCTTTTTAGGTCATACCCAGCAATGCTCAGGGGTTACTCCTGGCTCTGCACTCAGGAATCACTCCTGGAAGTGCTTGGGGGACCATATGGGATGTCAGGGATCGAACCCGGGATGGCCGCATGCGAGGTAAATACCCTCCCTGCCGTACTATCACTCCAGTCCCAACAGTGTATTATGTGATCAAATAAGCCTGGTACCAAAAATATTGCACCCCATTTCAACACTTCAATGAACCAAAATTTATAATTTAGTAATTCTGCGTTTATAAATCAAAAAATAGCATCAGTAAAGATATACTTTCACATTCTTTAAAAAATTGAGTTCATGTATATTTTAATGTCCCAGCGATTATAATCAGTTCATTCTCCACTTTAACTTCGTAGTAGGATCATTATTGTACTGATATGAAATAATCAGTACAAAAGACTGGAAGCTAGGCCAGGGTCAAAATCTAAAAAGTAACCATCTACGTCCAATCAAGAAATGTCAAGAAATCACAGAGTGAATCATCAGATTTCAGTAAAAAGGAAAACTCAACTGCCAACTATTTAGCTGACTCTAAGTTCTGACCTACCACTGGTCTCACAAAATTAAAAGATAAGCTCAGTTAGTATCAGAAACTAAACGAGTCTGCACGAGACTCTCGGGACCCTGTGACTTTAGACAGAAGGAACTGGAATCTGCCGGGCAGAAGTGCTGTCAAATTCTTGCATTAGATCACTAGTGGTGTGATAATGCATGGCAATGTAGGAGCTGGCAAACGCAAAGGAGTTTACAGGCTGCAAGCTGCAGGGGACACTCTCTTCCTGGGGCGGGCTGCTGTTGTAGATGCTGTAGTAGGCGTCCAGCCGCGTGTGGACCGGGGTGGAGGTGCTCTGGCCGTGGTGCTGAAGGCCGGCCGAGAGCTTGGGACTCGCCACACTTTCCCTGGAGTGACTGGGACCACAAGCCTGATCCACAAATTTCTTCTGGGGCTTCGGAGAGAGCATGTAGGCGGAGTTTGTCTCGTGGTGTGAAGATTTGTTTCTGTTCACCTCCAGGTTCCCTTTGCCCATGACCCGGAGCCGGGTTTTCTGCTTGCAACAGAAGAAACCCAGGCCAACGTACTGCAGGCACCAGAGCACACGCCTCCGTAGCCCCGCGCTGTTCCGAGAATATATAAAAGGGTTCAGTCCCGACTTGAGAAAGATGAGGGTGAACCCGAACAGTTCAACCTGGTACAGGAGGAAACTCGCCCTGTGCGACAGAACCACCTGCACCAAGGCCACCCCCAGGGGAAGACAGCACACCAGGACGGAGAGCACGATGATCACACAGGTGAGTACTGCTTTGGAGTCCTTGGCGGTGGAGAGGTTGACAGCCGAGACCAGCTGCAGCTGGCTGGGACTCTTGGGGTAGCCGTGGGTCGGCATATGCTGCAGCTTGTTGTAGTTCTGGTTCCTGTAGAGGGCCGGCACGGCGCACTGGAGGGGCTCTGCCCCTGCCTTCCCAGGGCCCCCCACGAAGGGCTGCGGCCTGGACGCATCCACGGCAAGCGCAGGGGGACCCTTCCGGACCTGGGCGTTTTTCCACAGGGTCTGAGCGATCATGACGTAGGAGACCGAGACCACGGTCACGCAGAAGGCAAAGTCCACGACGTAGAGGGACAGGACGACCTTCCCGTCCCCCGCCACCAGGCTGGACATGGGGAGGCAGAGGTGGGACTTGCTGGCTCTGGGCGTGGCCAGGGCGGCCAGGGCGAAGCTGCTGGCCCAGAGCAGCGACCCAAGGAGCAGCGTGCAGGGCAGGGCGGCCGCGCGGCCCGGCTGTTTGCCCAGGGCCAGGTAGAGCCGGCGCAGCGCGATCACGGCCACCGTCTTCAGGGACAGGATGAGGAAGCCCGAGCTGGTGAGGTGGAAGGTGAAGCAGAACGCATCGGGAAGGGCGCTGGCTGAGTGGAGGAACAGCACGGAGGCGAACATGGGGGCTGTCACCCCGCAGATGAAGAGGTCGCAGAAGGACAGGTTTAGGACCATGAAGTCAAAGTTGGTCCTGAACTTCCTGAAGGCCGGATCAAAGAAGGACAGGAGGACAACGAAGTTGCCGTAGGAGCCCAGGAAGAAGATGACGGCTAGAACATGGATTTGATTTTTTCATTAAAAACCCCACTTTTAATTCTGCGTGGGTATGCAGGATGCCCACACTCTGACTTAAAAAAGGAACATGTAGCTATTTGGAGAATCACTTGGTCTACACAAAGGCAGAAACTGATCTGAGTTTTCTCCTCTCTGATTTGCATCTGAACCAAAATGAGCAGTTTCTTGCCACCCCGCTGCTATTGCCTCTGCATTCTGCTTTAAAAAGAGAATTTGAAGCACCCAATGTAGATGTGTTTTCCCTGGGTGATATAAGTGAAGAAAAGCATCCAGGTCACCATGTTGAGTCCAAATGACAGAGCAGCTGGGCTCAACACATTTCACAATGAGAGAGTGAGCCTGCTTACTTACTGGAGACCCAGAGGGCTCTGATTTTATCGGGTGACAACAATTCCACTTTTGCCACTTGATAACTCAAACTCCAACTGGAGAGCAGGCCATCATAAGTAAAGGTTTCCTTCCAGTCTCCTACACTGAACAGTCCTGTTTTAAATTAACCAGAGGCAGTCCAGGAATCAGAACCAGCGAGTGAAAAGTCTAGTTGGCTCAAAACCTGAGTAAGTCTTATTAATTCAGAGGGTAGAGAGCTCACATGTGCTAATTACCAAAACTACTAATTAGCTTTAATTATAAGCTTGGAAGGAAGTTCGAGTGTGCTGCATTTGATAGCGCTGTTGACCTTTTCCATGTACTTTGGGGGGGGGAGGGTGTGTGGAGAAGCAGAAAAGAGGTGTTAGAAAATTCATCAGAGAGCAATTAATTTAGGTCTTCTGATGAATATGCTATAAATTAAAACCTCTATGCATATGAGAACATATAGGCACTTTAATAGAGCCTTGCCAATGCCAATATATAGTGCCCAAGTAAGCCAAGGAAATGTATGCATTTCATAGTATTCTTATTCTGTCACTGTTGTTAATCAAGGGACAAGCTGGATCCTGTCAGAAGGTTGGTGCTGGTTTTGTTTTGTTGTTTGCTTTTGGTTTAGGAGCCACACCCAGCTGTGTTTAGAGGACTAGATGTGATCCTGGAATCAAACCTGGATCTACTGCATGCAAGGCAGTATCTTACTTCCAGTACTATCTCTCTACTTCAGGTGGTTCCTATACTTAAATTGAAAATAAGACAGGGGGCTGATATTTATTTTGGAGGATCAAAATATTACAATCAAAATATTACAAAATATTACATTTTGGGGTTTAGTTATGTTTGGGGGCCTCATCTGGCCTTGTTGAGAGCTTTCTACTTGCTCTATGCTCAGAGATTACTCCTTGCAGTCTCATAGAGGCAAAGTAAGTGCCCTTTTTGCTGTAGTATCTTCCCAGTGCCTGAACATTAATGGCTTTTTAATTTTTATTTATATATTTTTTTTTTTTGGTAAGGATAGTATAGGGCACACTTGGCACTACTTAGGGCTTACTTCTGGCTTTGTGCTCAGTGGACTTATCAAGCGTCAGGGATCAAAGGAGGGTCTTCCACATGCAAGTCAAATGCCTTACCTCTTATATTATCTCTCTGGTCCTGGACTTTGATTGTTCTGAGAATCTGTTTTGGGTTTTAGGCCGGCTGCGATAGCACAGCGGTAAGGCGTTTGCCTTGCATGCAGCCAACATGGCCGACCCGAGTTCGATTCCT
>JAOXYA010486131.1:0-15804 GCA_028565675.1 Sorex palustris | reverse complement strand
CTTCCTTCCTTCCTTCCTTCCTTCCTTCCTTCCTTCCTTCCTTCCTTCCTTCCCTCCCTCCCTCCCTCCTTCCCTCCCTCCTTCCTTCCCTTCCTTCCTCTCTTCCTTCCTCCCTTCCTTCCTTCCTTCCTTCCTTCCTTCCTTCCTTCCTTCCTTCCTTCCTCCCTTCCTAGATAGGAAGCAGGATAAATTGGCGTGGGGGGGATTGTGCAGAGAGCAGGGACTTAGCAGGGGAATCTCCAGTTTGTCCAGATGTATTCAGGGCCCACATTTGCCCAAAGGTACACAGTTAGGACCGTATTTGACTCCAGAGCCATCTGGGATGAACCACTTCACAGCCGCCATCCTCATTACATTCAGTAAAGTGCCATTTCTTGGAAGTGAATCTACTGGCCAACAGGAAACTTGAACTTGGGCCCTGTGCAGAGCTTCATTCACATGCTCCTTGTTCTGCTGTTTGGTGCAGATGGATATGGCAGCATGGCCAATGTGGGCACTGGTCACTGTCCCCTGGGGCTTTCCAAAGGCACTGTATACCTGTATGCTTAGAGCCCAAGCATGGGGGCAGCATGATGTCATCAAGTGTTCACCACAAAGGCTGTCTAAGGATCCCAAGGGCATCCTGTACAGCAAAAGGCTACTGATTCCACATAGGAGATACTACCCATGCCACTGCACATTGGACCCCACAAACATTCTTTCTTTTGCTTGCTTTTGGATCATTCCTGGCAGTGCTCTGTTAACCAGATCTAGAACCTCAGTCAGCTGTGTGCAAGTCAAATGCTTTCCCTACTGCACTATTATCCCATCCCCTTCTCTCTCTCTCTCTCTCTCTCTCTCTCTCTCTCTCTCTCTCTCTCTCTCTCTCTTTCTCTGTGTGTGTGTGTGTCTCTTTCTTTCATTCTGTTCTAGGGATGAGACTCAGGACATACATACCTCTTGTTCAGGTTCCCCGGTGAGGAAGGAGATGGGCTGAGAGCCTGAGAATATTGAGAGAAGTTCAGAGTTCAGGTCATGCTAGTCTTGGGGTCATGGATCACACTTCTGGTTGTGGAGCTTCCTGGGGGTGAAGAAGCATGCTGACTGCACTCCTGGAGGAAGAGCATGTCTGTTTCTCACAGTGATGGCCAGGGGACTTTGATAGCAGGGACCACCTGCGTTTCACTCTCTTTTCTTTTTTAACCCCTGGTACATGAGACCACAAAGCAGGAGCACATGGTTTAGCCCACCCATGTGTGCTTTAGACCCTCATGATCCATGTTGTATTGTACTTTGGAACATACAAAAAGATGGATGTCTGTAGCTCTAGGTTTCAGTCCCATAAGAGATGGCCATGTCCTTTTGGCACCTCAGTGAACATTGCGTCTTAGAGTCCTCACCAGGTGCCATGGGAGTGAAAACTTCTACCCTATAGTCAATCAGAAAAACATCACTTTGCCTTCCTGGTAGTCCCTGCATTACCATGTGACAACCCATGTGCCATCTCCAGAGTGTATATCATGCCTCAACAATGAGGCTTTTCCAGAGAGTTCACAGACATTACTCTTGCTCATGTCATGTGCATTGGTATAACCATTTTGCAGCACAGTTTGGCAGAATGTGTTGATCCAGCACTTGCCTTTGACACAGCAACTTCATGCCTAGACTTCACGCAAGAGAAGTGAGTGATATGGGCACCAGGTGATATACACAAGGATCCCTGAAACGGTTTGAATTCCCACCTCCCCCAAATACTTTGCAATTTTTCAAAATAAAAATTTCTCAAACGTCCCTTTACAGCAGAATAGAGTAGTAAATATCTCCGAGTCTTAATAATTTTTCCCATAGGAAAAATAGTAGGGAATAAGATATAACTCATGTTTAGGAGTCTCTGTGTGTGTGTGTGTGTGTGTGTGTGTGTGTGTGGTGTGTGTTGTTGGAGATCAAACCCAGAACCTCACAGATGCAAAGCAAGTGCTCTACCACTGAGTTCCATCCCTGATCCTTATATCGCATATTGTTATGTGGGTATTGGAGGCCTCCATGGCTGTACCCAGCAATACTCAGGATTGACACGTGCTAAAAAAATGTGACTTAACTGCTGTACTACCCCAGCTACTATCTCATGTTTTTAGGAAAAAATGAAAAATAGAGTAGGTGGAATTTCGAGATGGCACAGCAGTAGAACACCTGCCTTGCAAACATGAGGCCTGAGAGGCCGAGAGCTCTAGCCCAACTCAGCCTCACATGCTCAAGAACTCCAGCAGGAGCTCTGCTGGTCGGGATCCCCAAGATACCACAAAATGTGTGGTCCCCAGCATGGCCCTACTGAGTGTGTGACTGCTGCAATGAAGCACATTCCAGCACTACGGCCAAGTGTGTGAACCCTAATCCCAGCCAGTATGAACCCCTGTCATTGCAAGAACTACCCCACATCAAAGGGAACAGAGTGGGGAAAGAGAGGGGGGACCCGAATACATATAAGCATTCAGTTCAACACTGATATTCTTAATATTTCCAAATACAGCACATTAGCCCTGCACCTTCAACTCCTTGCTTTCTACTGAATCTTTTCCATCACTGTACAAACAAAACATAATCTCCTTCTTCTTTCTCATTTGTTCTCAAACCCTACTAGCCAGATTTCCATTCTGGAAAGTCTGACAAGATTCTCTTCAAGGCCATCACCAACTTGGACTCTGGAAGTTCCTGCCCCCGGGCCCCTCTCCTCATTGTCGGTCACAAAAGGCATAGGAGATGCCCCCCAGCCCCTCACTCCATTAGGACATCCCAGCCCATTGTCCTCACTCTGTTTCCAGGACAGTAATCTCAATCCTGTTCTCACCCCATTTCATGGGCTGACCCCTCTTGGGCTTTGAGCTTGTTTTTCCTCCTCTTCCCAGTCACACACGCTACATTGTTCAGGACTCATACCTGGGACTGTTCTTTTCCATCTACTCTCATTTTCTCAAAAACCTCACTATGCTCTTCGAGTCCCTTATTTTCTTTTCATATTCTTGCAGTTCCAGGGCTCAAACCCAGGGCCTGCAATATGCCAAGCCATTCTCATTCTTGTGCACTGTTGTTGCATCATTTGCGGCCATCAGTGGCGATGAATACTTCCTCATGTGTTCACTGGCCACCTATATATCTTCCTAGGAGAACTGTCTGTTCTGCTCTTCTCTAGATTTGCATTTGTATCTTTGCTGTTTGTGGGCCACACCTGGCAGTGCTCCAGATTGACTCCTGATTCTGTGCTCAGGGATCACTCCTGACAGGGACCACATGGGATACCAGGGATCAAACCTGGGTCAGCTGCACTCCCCACTGTCCTATCTCTCAGGACCCAATCCAGGTTTTTAATTTAAACGTTGTCTTCTTAGTGAGGCCTTCCCTGACCACCCTGATTTACAGTGTGTGTGTGTGTGTGTGTGTGTGTGTGTGTATGTGTGTGTGTATGTGTGTGTGTGTGTGTGTGTGTGTGTGTGTGTGTGTGCGTGCTTTTGTTCTTGTTCAGTTTGTTTTGGCAGGGCTCCCCCTCCCAACATCTGAGGCACAAACCCGGGGCCTCACACATGCTAGGGCTCAGCAGTGCTGCTTCCCAGCTCCATCCCACTTGACACTGTATCCTTCTTTATTCTGTCCCTAATCTGGTTTACCACTTACCCCAACACTCATTACTGTTGTCATTTATTTTGGAAGGGCCACACCAGCAGTGTTCAGGGCCTTTTCCTGGCTCTGTCTTCAGGAGTTCCTCCAGACAGTGCTCAGGGGACTCTGTGTGCTGGAGAGGGAGCCCAGGCCTGCTGCATGCAAAGTCTGCCCTCAGCCCACTGAGCTATCTCCCCAGTCCCTATCATAGTCATTGCTCTTGTTTACGGCTTGTTTCTCTCAATGTCAGGCACAAAGTACATGGGGTGTTTCTCATTTTATTCATTTCAATAACCCCAGGCCCCAGAGTGGGGCTTGTTTAATAAAACAAGCGCAATAAATATTCCCTTAATGAATAAGTTAGTCCCTACTCACAAATATAAAACAAAACAAGCATCCTTGGTAAAGAGATCCTGGGGGAAATCCCCAAGAGTCCTTTCGCCTGAGAGAAACACAACTTATCTGCAGGGGGGAAATGGTCTGGTTTTCCCCTCAGCTTCTTAACCTTCCCCACAATCCCATTCTCATCTCTAGTAGCCCAGATGGGTGCACAGAAAAGACCAGAGAGTGGGTGCCAGGGAAGGAGCTGGGGAGGAGGGAGAGGAGGACAACGAAGGAGGGGGCCAGGGCCCTGGAGGTGCATAGCCAGGGGGAGGTGGACTTGCCTGAGTCTTTGCTGCCTCTGGACCACATCTCTGCTCTCTTGGTCCTCTCAGACTCTAGGCTCCTCCTAGTCTAACATCCCTGTGCCACTTGTATCACTGATAGACCTTCTTTAGCAGGGGGCGGGAGGGAGCAGCGGGAAGTGGGTGTAGTTTAGGTTACATCCTGCAGTGCTCAGGGTTTACTCCTGGTTCTGTGCTCTGGGATCACTTTGGGAAGGGCTCAGAGAGCCGTTTGTAATGCTGGGGATCAAACCTGGATTGGCTGCTGGCAGGCAAGCGTCCTCCCGACTGTACTATCTCCCCAGCCCTTTCTCCTTTGGGTTTCTTTTAAGTTGCATTTTCATCTCCTCATTGAAAGTCTCCACTGGGACTTTATATGATAATACAGTGGGTAGAGTATTTGCCTTCCATGCTGACGAATCCTAGCACCACACATGGCCTCCTGAGCACCCCTTGGATCACTCCAGCTTGAGCACCGACACATGTGGCCCAAAAATCTAAACCACGTAGCACCTTGATTTTAGCCTTATACGGTATGTTTTTTCTTCTAAACAATGGAATTATGATTTTTTTTTCTATTTGGGTCACACCCGGCGATGCACAGGGGTTACTCCTGGCATTGCAATCAGGAATTACTCCTGGTGGTGCTCAGGGGACCCTATGGGATGCTGGGAATCGAACCCGGGTCGGCCTCATGCAAGGCAAACACCCTACCTGCTGTACTATAGCTCCAGCCCTATAAAATATTTTTAAAATAAATTTTGTGTGAAGCCAAAAAAAGAAAGTCTAAACTAAAAGCTAAATAACCAAAGCAAACAAAAGTCTTATCAGGGCCCAGAGGATCTGGAGGAAGAACCTGGTCACAGGATGAGAGTCCCAGGTCTCACATGTGCAGAGCACCGTTGTGTGGCAGCCCTTCGGTCTGTTGCACTGCGAGAAGCATACAGCCAGGTGTGGATGAGCACACAACAAATGCACAAGCACAAGAGCCAGGGAGTACAACCCCTGGCGAGCACATGTGTGAGCATTGCAGTGAACCAGCAACGCGCCATGAGCAGCACTGGTGGGCCTCAGCTAAGAGAGCAAATTTGGGTAGGCATATGTGCCTGCACCACCACTGAAGGAAAATGCGATGTGTGAGCACCATGACTGGATGTGAGACCACAGCACACAAATGTATAGCTCCGGGTTACTGCAATGACAACAAAGGACAAGGGTGGGGGAAGGGGAGAGCTTCACAGGACTCGGGGAGTGGAGTGGCGGTCTCTCTGGGGTAGGCATGAAACCGACACCTTGATCACACAGTGACATGAGCATTCCTCACACAGTGAACCCACAAGGTCAGGCCAGAATAGAGAGCAGCGCCCACACTTCCTCCCACTGCAGACGCCTCTGCAGGTGCCTGAGATGCAGGAGCAGCCTGGAAAGGCAGATGGGACGGCACCCCCGGCCCACTGTGAGACACCTCACAGACTCTCTTGCACCATCTCCTGCCTCAAGATTTGTCCTGCTCTGATCAGGAAGGGTTAAGGTGCTGACTCTGAGAGGCCCCTCCAAGGTCCACAGGGACCGTGGGAGGCAGAAGCCCCATCCAAGACAGCTGCTTGCATTCTGTCAGCGCAGGAATGTAAATGGAGGCCTATAAACTTTGCGTTTGAATATTGAAAAGTTACGAGAGGATGTCTGTACATTCTCCCTGATAACAACAGCCTGGGAGGCCCCAGGGTCCTGCTCCGACCCCATTCCATATGGCAGGGACTTTTTGGAGACACCCAGTCTACTAACGGCATAGACACCTTAGAGTACTCCAGCTCTGTTCATCTCCCCAAACAGCTGCCTTCAGCTACCCTCGGCTTTGAGGTGCACCCACCAGGGACACAGATGACCTCAAGAGAACCAGCGAGGGTCCACTGAAGGGGTCTCAGGAAATGTGCTCTGGAGAGAGAGTGAGAGCTCTGGGGAGGTGAGAGGCAGAACTCACCCCACCAGTGTGGGCAGAACAGGAATAATCTCTGCTATGGAAGGCCCGGACTTTTCCCTGGACCTATCTGGGCTGTTCTGTCAGTTTTAGAAAGTGCTGCAGAGGATGGAGGAGCAGAAGGAGGGAGGGAGAAAGGGGGGACTTCAGAGGCCACCTCAGGAACTGCCTGCAAGAGGTGCAGGCAAGGGCCAGTCCACGAGTGAGGCCAGGGGGTGGGGGAAGGGTGAGGAATGATGAAAGAAGGAATGGGAAAGAGGCTAGTGGGAGTGAAAAGGTACTGAGTGTAAATCTACTTCATAACTAGTCTTGGACGTATTTAATCACAGTATGGTCGGTTTTATGTATTGTGTATTGTCCACTAAATCGTACTTCAGTTCATGCACATTATTGTCACATTATTCCACTGGACCATAAAGACCATTCAGTTTCCTTTTGTGTGTGTGTGTGTGTGTGTGTGTGTGTGTGGAGCACAGTGAATAGTGCTTCGGGCCTACTCCTGGGATGTAGGGGATCAGGTGATGCTGGGGATTGGACTCTGGGGCTCCACATATGAAGCATATGCTCCTGTTCTTTGAATCATCTTCTCAGTCTCTTTTCTTTTGTGAGAGGCCCAAGCCTAGTGGTGCTTGAAGCTTACTCCTGGCTCTGTGCTCTGTGTTCAGGGCTGACTGCTGACTCTCTGTGCTCAACAGGGAGCCCTCCTGATGGGGCTCATGACCCATATGTGGTGCTGGGGATCTAACCTGGGCCAGCTGCATGCACAGGCAAGCGCCCATCCTACTGTACTATCGCTCCAGTCCCTTGCTCTTATTTCCTTATGTATTTATTTCCATGTCCCTCTCCACTCCTCCCTCCCAGTGAAACTCTCTCTACTATACTTCCCTCTCTCTTCATCTCTAGGTGAAATAGTCAAAGTCTCACACCTGCTGAACTAAAGACCCGCAGCATCCTCTAATGTCTCTTTGAAGTGGACATATATCCTCTGTGTCCAGTACAAGGTCTTGCCAGCCCCTGCCTAGATCTCAGAAGAACAGAGCCCTATTGAAACTGCCAGGGACTGTACACTCCCTGGAATGGACTTTTGGAAAGGTCACTCTACCTTGGGTCCCATGCAGAGGAAAGCCAACTTCTCATTAGAAGTCATTTTCATCTGTGAGTTCTTACTGTGCTTTATTGCTGCCATGTTGTTTTTGTTCTTGAAGTCTATTAACTCCCAATAAGACATTTTATCTGCACTGTAGCACTTGTAGCACTGTCCTCCCATTGTTCATCGATTTGCTCGAGCGGGCCCAGTAATGTCTCCACCTGCAAAAAAAAAAAGTTTGGCAAAGACATGACACTATGCTACTTTATTCTCGGGGATGAATTAGTTTCTGACGACCACAAAAACTGCATTTTTTTTTTACTTTGAGTTTCTAATTTTGGAGTAACACCTGGCAATTCTCAGGGCTTACTTCTGGTTCTGTGCTTGAGATCACTCCTAGAGGTGTTTGGGATGGTAAGCAGTGCCTCAGGGTCAACTGTGTGCAAGGCTTACTTCCTCCATCTCTCTGGACCACATATTGCAATTTTGACTATTACTTTTTCCTTTATAGATTCCAGTTATATCTGCTATGTAATGATTTCCTAGGATATTTGGGCTGGACTTATAATTATAGTTTACAACAGTTAGACATCTAAAATCCGGTTTTTTGTTAGGATTTAAGTGTGTGTGTGTGTGTGTGTGTGTGTGTGTGTGTGTGTTGTATCTATTAAAACCTTACATAAATTATCCTGGTCAATTTAAAATAAGCCTTCAGCATTAATCCTAATTTTAGTTCAATAATAGATTTAATCATAATAGAAACCTTAGTATGCACTTTGTTAATATTATTTTATTTATGAAATTTATATAGAAAATAATAGGAAAAATATAGGAAAATAAGCTTGAGGAGAGCTACAAAATCCTTGGCAAAATTCCAAACATTCCCTTCCAAACCTGTTTATTCTGGTTTCCAGATATATGAGATAGATGGTCAGAACCCAACAGGCTATATATGATTTTATGTTGGAGGTCCACATTTCAACCCTGGTACCACATAGTCACCACCCCAAGAACTACTAGGAATAACTCCTAAGCACTGATTATTTAGTAGTCCCTGAGAACCTCTAGGTATGCATCGCCCAAAGCAATAAAGTAAGGTTTGATAAGGGTTGAGTATTCAGTTATTAACTCTTTGAGACTAGAGACCCATGTAAGGAGAGGACCACTCCACCCCATGCAGGGAGAATGTCCCAATGCTGAGCAGCAGAGCTGTTCAGGTACCTCTGTTGTCTTTACCTTACCGTAGAGGGTGGTTCTTTGGGTGATGGGCATCTTAACCTATTTAGGATTTCAATGCTAAAGTGCTCAGAAACTGTCAAGATCATGGGCCAAATCTTGACATGAAAGACACTGTCATCTCCCTTCTTGCCCTTTGGCACTGGTGTCCTGCCTAGAGGGATGCTCATCAGAGGTCACTTTAGTGGAGCTGCCCACATACAGATGGCTGTCATGTTCCGGAGATGGCACACTTGGTTGTGACATGGGAGAGGAGGTTATGTTCCAAACAGTAGAGAGCCAGGAACCATGCTTGGTGCATGTGGGTGGCACCTGGGATAGAACTTGAGACCTCAACCTTCCGAGGCAGCCTGTTCCTTGTGTCCCAGCATCCTCCCATCCAGGCTGCTGTCAGTTGACATTGCAGCTTTAGCATCATGAAGACAGAGGGATACAGATGGACAGAGGGAGCCCTGCGCCCAGGGCACTCAGCCACATGCCCTTCCACAACCTCCCCAAGTACAAACTTCCATGCCCCGTAGTTTCAAACAAGCTTTGGCCTCCCTTGTCCTTCCAAACCCTTCCCTTTACACGTTCTGTAGTGACTCCCCTAAAGCTTGCCCTTCCCCCACTTTCACCTTAATGGGTCACCCAAGGGTCCCATGTGGTCAAATCTAAGGGGGAAATTCCTGTTCTGCATTTTACTGACCCTCATCGCTGCTACTAAGTCTCCTTAAAACACTTCTCCAGGCATAGGGCTGGATCACACCATGTTTCCTGGGGCTCCTCCTTCTTTCTCTGGCCTCTGCTTAGCCTATCTGGGGCCTCCTTGTGGAAACCACCTTTAGTTTGGGTTTTTTTTTTTTTTGTTATTTTAGGCCTTGGTTTTTGGGCTACACCCAGCAGTACTTGGGGGCTCTTCCTGGTTCTGTGCTCTGGAGTTACTCCTGGTAGTACTTGGGAAACCATGGACAATGCTGGGGATCAAACCTAGTACTCCTGCATTCAGAGTAAATGCTCATCCCTTTGAACCATCTCCCAGCCCCTAAAACCACCTTTAAAGCTGTGCCTTCCTTTTGTCTCAATTCTGACCTGACTCTTCCCACTCTAGACACCTTCATTGGTGCTAATGACCTCAAACACTGGGATAAGAGAGAAAGCACAGCCCTTAAGGCACTTACCTTGTATGTAACCAACCCTGGTTTGATTCCTGGCACCATATGTGGTTCCCAGGGCACTGCTAGAGAGCCCCGAGCATTACTCCAAAACAAACCAACAAAAAACAATGAAGAACCCTAATGATCTAAGAACTATCTCCACAGCCTAGGAAACCGATATTCCTCCATCCTCATATTCCTCTGCCCAGGAGGAAGTGCTCTGCCTGTGCCGCTGGATGAGGTGGGGGTCCAATGCAGGGACATGGGAAAGCCCCAACAGCTACAGCAGATTCCTAGCTGCACTTTCTGACCCAACTTTACCAGCAGTGAAGTTGGTCCGTGGATCCCTAGTGGGGTTCTGACGTACTCCCCCATTGACTCTAGCTCAGATCAGGGATTTTCTCTCCCTCCCTTTTCCTGCTGTTGCTATTGTGATGTGTGGTGGGGTGCGGTGTCTGGGTGTCACGCACCTCGCTGCAGTGCCGGGGATCAAACATCCGTTCTCGGCCTCCCGCATGCAAGGCAAACACTACTACTCCATACAACTTTAGGGGGTATTTGTTTCCTAAACCAGGCCCACAAACTGGGAAACTTAAGGAATGGGCACGAAGCCAGTGTACTAGAGAATTAAAATGAACTGGAGCACAGGCTTTGCATGTGGGTGACCCAGGTTTTATCTTAGGCACATTATGGTTCCCCCAGCACTGCCAGCAGTGACCCCTGAATATAAAGAAAGAAGAACCTCTTGCGCATCACTGAGTGTAGACTCCTAAAATAAAATAAAAATATCCAGAGAGCAGGAAGCTTCCGGCTGGGACAGGAGGGGTGGGTATCGGTACTTTAGCAAGCACGAGGCATCAGGACCTCTGGCTGCTTCCAGACACTGAAGCTTAGTGAGTTGGTGTTACAGGGCCTCACCTCACGAGCCTTGACAGCTCGGTGCCCACTGTCTGCACAGACTTTGGTAACTTGAAGACCTAAGCAAGGTGTGTCTCCTAAGAAGATTAGCTGCTCTTCAAGCTCAGCTTTTCGTGCTTTAGCCAACAAATTCCTCTGGCCTTAGTGGAGAGGAAGATGTCTTGCTGCTCCTACCACATCCTCAAGCAGGAACACCCTGAAACTGCCCAGGAAGGAAATGAAATTCCACCTAAGTGTGTGTCCAACGCCACCATTCAGCAGTCACCTGGTATGTCCCTTAGCTCAGACTCTTGGCTCTCATCCCCACCCGGTTCAGTAAACCTAGTGCATAAATTTTCATTTCTCACATATTCTCAGGAGCTGCTGTCCTCAATTAACCTTGCCTTACCCCAGGACTCCAAAAATTCAAAAAAAGTTAAGGAGCTAGGCTGGAGAGCTAGCACAGGGGTTAAGCCCTTATCTTGCATGCAGCTGATCCCAGTTTGATCCCGGCACTGCATCTGGTCCCCCTAGCGACTACCAGGAGTGACCACTCAGCACAGAGACAGAAGTAAGCCCTGAAGACCACAGATTGTGACTCAACCTTCCTGCACCCAATCAAAATTAATAAATGTAAATAGGGAAGGATAATACTGGGGAGCCTGGGCCTCAGAAAGAGACAGACCTTGGTGTTTGCAGTCAGGATCTACTCTGATTGGCTGATGCTGACCCTGGGCCTGACCACAACTGTTTACAAAGGGTCTTTAAGGGACAGGGTTTTATTTTGTTTTGTTTTGTGGCCACACCCACCAGTGCTCAGAGCCTGCTCCGGACTGTGCTGGGGATCGTAAGTGGTGCCAAGGATAGAACTCATGTTAGCTGCATGCAAGGCAAATGTTTCACACTCTATACTCTATATCTAACTCAAGGGGCCCATTTGGATTATGGAGTCAGGTAAGGACAAGGAGAAAAGCAAAAAGAGCTACAGGTGCCTGGACCTAATTACTCTCCAGGAAGCTATCAAATACTTTTTTTTTCTTGTTTGGGGTTGAAATAATTCACACTCCACCACTCCCTCTGAACCCCATCCAGGAGTACTGTTCCAGGAAGCTCTTGACAAGTGTCCTCTTAAATAGTCAATAATGAGTTTAGTTGGGGGAGTCACCCTTTAAAGACTAGGGCTGTCAGACCAGGTAGTTCTATCACAAGGGCCAGATGCGAGGGAGGAGGTCGGGGAGGTGAACACTGGCTGTGTCTAGCGTTGCCAGTGGGTTGAAAGCAGGTAATGTAGGCAGGTGAATGTCTGCAGAAAACTTACAGGAAATCTTTGGAGGATTACCTTCAGGGCAGGCTGGCAGGTAGATGAAATGACTCCTAGGGCAGGGCAGGCAGGAAGATGAAGGGAGCTGTAGACCTGGGTCAGATGTTGGCCCAGCAGGTCCAGAGTCAGCTACGAAGACTCATTCCATCCTGAGAAAGAAAGAAGGACCAGATTTGTGGCCTGACAGGCTAATATTTGGCAGACCTCAAACCTAAACCATGTTGTTCAGCCAGAAGCTAAGGATTCTATCAGGAAAAACAACAAAAAGAAGAAAAAAGAAAGCAAAACCAAAAGTAAAACAAACACAAAAATTATTTTAAAAAATAAAGAAAGAAAAATAGCACCACCAGCAACAACAAATGTCTTGACTCAGCAGCAAAGGGAGATGGAAGAGGGAAAAGTGCTGGCTGAAGTGACAGAGAAGGGGACAATTGACTTAAAGAGCAAGTTAATGTTCAAGATGTGGCTGAGTCTTCCCGAAAAGAGAAGTGGAATAATAAAGGTAACAAGATCAGCAGAGGCACAGCCCGCTTCGCAGAAACAGCTAGGATGAAGGAAAATCTCTGTGGCCTCCAACACAGCTGGGTATCAATGAGGAAGGCAGCTCTGGGGACCAGCACAGGAGAGAGGGTAGCAGAACCAGGATAGAATAGGTGCTAGGCACCATCTTAGCTTCTATTAGCTGGTTATGCCCAGTAGAGATTCCCAGGACAGAGGTGGGGGTAAACTGGGTGACAGCTCACTGTCATAAGGGTCTTCATGGACATGCTCAAAGCCAGGTCTTCCAGCCTGTTCTGGAAGTTCTCCCAACTTTCCAAAGAACTATCAACATGTTGTCTCTGCCCAAGTGAGAAGAGTTGGCATCAGCAGCTCACACCCTACCTACACAAAGGACCAAGTCCTGAGGGCAACACGATTGTTCATATTTTTCTGAGTTTCTTGGAACAGTGGTGGTGTGGATAATCCTCTTTGAACTGGTAACCCTTTGGTGTGCTCGGAGGAGAACAGAAGAAAGCTTGGCAGCAGCTGCTATGGGGTTCCCACTATTCTCGGGTACTAGAGGGGTCCCTGTGCTGAGATTGAAGAGCATGGGAGTGGGTGAGGGAGAGAACATGGATTTTTATAGTCTTTATTTTCCAAAAGCCGAGAGATTTCATTTGTGGACTCTGATTCCTCTCTGAGAATGTGGTGCTATACCCCCTAACAAGGAAGGAGAAACTGCTGATAAAACTAACATCGTGTGTGTCATTTAAAACTGTCTATCTTATTTTTAGGTAGTTCTTTTAGAATTACTGAGACATAGATTTTTATCATATGTTGTACTTATGCATACATAAAAAGGAAAATATGAGCAAAACAGCTTACAGTATTCTTAGAAGCTCTATAGTCAGAATCCAAGTATTCTGAATCAGATTTGCTTTCAGTTGAAAAATCCCTTTTATAGAATAGCACTTTACTTTTTTTTGCCTTATCAGACAGTTCTCACAAGTTTATAACATACTCAGAATACAGACTTTAATATATAGGATATCCACTTAATACGGTATTTCAAAATGTACTTAACATTTCAAAAATAATTTTTTGCTGTTTTGTTTTTGTTTTTGTTTTTTATTTGGGTTCACACCTATGTTTGCTCAGGCTTAACTCTTAGTAGTGCTGGGGGAATGTATGTGGTGCCAGGGAGGAAACCAGGGTCAGTTACATGTAAGGCAAGCATTTTAACCTCTGTACTATAATCTCTCTGGCACCCTGAATCACTGTTTTATTTATTTATTTATTTATTTATTTAAATGTTATAACTTCTATAATACTTATTTCTTACAATCTCCACATTCCTCTTATTAACACTTTAAAATTACT
Organism: Sorex palustris; assembly: GCA_028565675.1. NCBI lineage: Eukaryota > Metazoa > Chordata > Mammalia > Eulipotyphla > Soricidae > Sorex > Sorex palustris. The sequence goes on along the minus strand of JAOXYA010486131.1, from coordinate 1,994 downwards.
TTTAATTAACTCAATAGGTAGATGCCTTTTTTTTTCTTTTTGGGTCACACCCAGAGATGCACAAGGGTTACTCCTGTATCTGCACTCAGGAATTACTCCTGGCGGTGTTCAGGGGACCATATGGGATGCTGGGAATCGAACCCGGGTTGGCCACATGCAAGGCAAACGCTCTACCCATTGTGCTATCGCTCTAGCCCCTAGATGCCATTTTTTATTTAAATCGAATGGAATTATAATATTGTAAAGTTTAGGGAATACATGCACTGACTTTTTCTAATTGTATGCTACAAACTGTCCCATTCAGTAAAACCTCCATCATGTCATATGATCTGATTATTTTTATTGGACAAACTCACAGGACCTAGCATTTTGCCATTCTCCAATATCATGAGTCTGTCTCACTCATTATCACAGCACTTTGCACTAGATTTATAATCCATTAACTTGACTCCTTTATACAGTTGAAGATCAATTGGGAAAATGTCAGTTCATTCAGAGATTTCTTTGTATTTTTGTGGTTCTTGGGACTGACAGACATAAGCCTTCCAGGTTGCCATACTTAGTCTTGACCCCAAAGTAAAGTTTCCATGTTCGCTGCCATTCTTCCACATTTCTTCAGGAAGACAGTGAGTACGAGAGGAGTCTGGTAGAGTCTCTGCTTGAGCCAGAGGAGGTGGTGGTATCGTGGACACAGGAGATGAAGGTCCTTAACTGTCAGACTTTATCCTGAAGCGTATTTCACAGGGCTACTTGAGGATAAAGTTGGGCACTGATAATGATTGATACTCTTCCTCCTATTTGTTCATTGTGTCTTTTTCTAATGTATGATAGGGGGCCGTCTTTTAGCTAGATTAAAAGTTTAGTCCCTTTTAGTCCCTTTTCTATAAAAACATTGCAGATTTTTATTTTTTATTTTTGGCCTTTTGTGTCCTACCTGGTGATGCTCAGAGGTTATTCCTGGTTCTTCACTCTAGAATTACTCCTGGAAGTGGTGTGGGGACCACATGAGATGCCAAGGATTGAACGCAGGTGCTCCAGGTACAAGGAAAACACCCTACCCAATGGCTCTGACCATTCTTTTTCACTCTTTAACCTAAGTTCTCTAAATGCACTGGCAGTTCCACTGAGATTGAGAATGGAAAATGGGTTTTCCTACATCTGTGCTATACCTCTGCCACCGCTTCAGTGAATCAGTCTCAAGTCCATGGCATGGATTCATCAAATCCATGATGATGAATTTTTTGCAGTGAACAATGTCTAGTATGGAATCCTCTGACAAAGAAGATCACTGGATTAAAAACTTTCAATTTTGCCAAACGGCAAATTTCCAGTCTGTTTCCCCAAGTAGCCCACAGACTAATGTGATTGCAGTTTCTACAACTGCTCAGCTTTATTAAGGCAGAAAATTCTGTGAGGTTAATGGCACAAAGTCATAAGGTTAGTAATCTAGGGTACAGAGAATTATTCCCTGAAAAATTATCATTATCTGAGTGTGGGGTTGTTATGTTTGTAATTTGAAAGCCTAGGTTTTAGAGAAAATTGCCATGACATGCTATGTTCCATACTGACATCTATATAGATTTTTTTCTGTGTAGGATGTGACAGACACCTTGAACCTGTAATTTTTCTATGAATTCAGGAGGAAAGGGGAGTGATGATATAAGATGTAATGGAATGTCCCAGTGATTAAGTTTATGGACTTTATTTATTCCATGCACTGCACTGTGCAGTCTCCTGCCCCCGCACCTGGCTGTCCTCGCCGGGGCCTGTTGGAGGGGAGCGGGTTGAGCTTTCCTCCCCGCCCCAACCAGGGCTCCGGCAGATGAAGACCTCCAGGACCAGCACCACCATGCTGAGACCACTCTCTGCACACATGAAGGTACTGGCAGTGGGACAAATCCATGCAGGGCGGGTTCTGGGGCCGAGATCTCCAAGCCTACTTGGATTGGGGCCGAGCATCCTCCACCCAGATCCTCCAAATTCCAGTAGGCGGG
>JAOXYA010486123.1:0-15805 GCA_028565675.1 Sorex palustris | reverse complement strand
CCCTGAATGATCGGTTTGAGGCTCTGCATGTTCCTAGAATGAGCAGATGCCATTGGGCTACGCTAGCACGCAACAGGGATGAATGGAGACGTTACTGGCACCTGCTTGAGTAAATAGATAAATAGTGGTGTATCAAGTTATCAAGTGATTCTGGAATTGTAACCTACGACAGTTTTTCTTTACACATAAATTACCAACTTCTGAACTGATATTATTCACATTATTTTTCACTCTCGAAGGAAAAGATTTCAATACAATATGAAAATGTCAATAACTACTAATGTAGTATAAAAATGAATGTGAGAATTCATTTACCTCATACAAATCATTAAAATTAGAATAAAAAGAATCAGATTATTATAAATACTGTGAATTATAGTTTTCAATTTAGTAACATAATTTTAATTCCTAAGTTTAGAACAGTTAATGGGTCTGGAAAATTTAATCTACTAAGTCGCATAGAAACACTAAATGATCTAAGTTTTGGTTAGTTTCCAAAATAATTTGAAATACAAATGAGAAATTTGTATACGCTTAGATTTTATTTCTCTATTTAACATTCACCTTGCAAAGAAATGATACTAATGACTTTTATTTATATGACAATAACTGTCAAAGTATGTTAAATCCATTGTTTTTATATGTCTTTATAACATGCACATAAGAAAATAAAGAAGAATTAATTTGTGATTTTAAAAGAAAAGGGGGGAATTAAAGCTGGACTCAATGGACTTTTTGAAGTTAACACAAATAGCAAATTATATTCTTCAAATCAGTTCTACAAATGCAGGTGAGTTAACACTCCCGTGAGTACACACTCAGATGAGTACACACTCCAGTGAGTACACACTCCCATGAGTACACACTCCCGAGAGCACACACTCATGTGAGAACATACAGCCGGGACTACACAATCCCGTGAGAGCACACTCCCAGGAGAAGACACTGCCATGAGTACACACTCCAGTAAGCAGATACTCCTGCGAGCAGACACTCCCATGATCAGACATTCCCGTGAGTACACACCCTTGTGAGGACACAATCCTGTGAGCACACACTTGTGAGCAAACACTTCCGTGAGTACACACACCCATTGGCACACTCCCGTGAGCACATACCCCCATGAGTAAACACTCTCGTGGGCTCGCACTCCTGTGAACCCACACTCCCGTGAGCACAAACTCCTGGGAGTACACGATCCCGTGAGAGCACACTACTGGGAGCAAACACTCCCGTGAGTATACACTCCAATGAGCACACACTCCTGTAAGTACACACTCAGGTGAGTACACACTCCCATGAACACAAACTCCCGGGACAACACTCTCCCGTGAGTACTCACATTAGTACACACTGCAATGAACACAGTCCCGTGAACAAACACTCCCGTGAGTACGCACTCCCAGAGGAGACACTCCCGTGAGTAAACATGCCGTGAGTACACACTTTAGGGAGCACACACTCCCATGAGCAGACACTCTCATGAGCACACACTCCAGGGAGCACACACTCGTCTAAGCACACACTCCTATGAGCAGACACTTTCGTGAGCACACATCCGTGAGCACACACTCCTATGAGAACACACTCAGATGTGTGCACACTCCTGTGGGTACAATCTTGAGAGAACAAAGCCCTGGGAATACACATTCAGGGGAGCACAAAATCCCAGAGCACACACTCCACAGAGCACACTTTCCCGGGAGCAGACACTCCGATAAGTACACCCTCCTGTGAGCAGATACTCCCATGAATACACGTTGCCGTGAGCACACACTCCCTGGAAAACACACTCCCTTGAGCACAAACACCCATAGTATACAATCCCGTGAGCACACATCCTCGTAAGTACAAACTCCCATGAGCAGACAATCCAGGGAGTACAAACTCACGTAAACAAAAAATTCCAGGAGAAAACACTCCCAGGAGCAAACACACCCCTCTTGGGAGAACAACTCCCATAAGTACACAAACTAGACAGCAAAAAATCCCATGAGTACACACTCCCCTGAGCACAAACTCCCATGATCAAACAGTGCCGTGAGCACACACTGCCATTAGAATACACTCCCATAAGTACACAATTTGTGAGTCCACACTGAGGTGAGTATACACACCAGTAAGCAACACTCCTGTGTATACACACAGATGAGTGCAAACTCCCGTGAGAACAAACTCCCATAAGTACACAATTCTGTGAGAACAATTCCACAAGCACACTCCCTTCAGCAAACACTCCTATGAGCACAGTCCCATGAGCACAAACTGCCATGAGCAGACATTTCCATTAGCAGATACTTCCATGAGCACAGGCTTCCAAGAGTACACACAGACATGAGCACAGACTCCCGGGAGCAGACACCCCTGTGAGTACACCGTGCCTTGAGGAGACACTCCTGTGAGTAAACACTCTCGTAAGCACACACTCCCATGAGCAGACACTCCTGCGAGTACACACTCAGGTGAGTACACACTACTGTGAGAACACAATTAGAGAGCACTCACTCCCGGGAGCACAAGCTCTCATAAGGACCACTCACTTGAACGCACACTCGCATGAGCACAAACTCCAGTGAGCACACATCCTCCTGCGTATAAATTCCTGTAAGCAGACAATACTGGGAATACAAACTCCCAAGAGCACACACTTCCAGTAGCAGACACTCCCGGGAGTAAACACTCTCCTGGGAGCACACACTCATGTGAGTACACACTCCTGACAGCAAAAATTCCCGTGAGTACACATTCCCCTGAGCAAACAGTGCTGTGAGCACACACTCCCGTGAGTGCATAATTCGTGAGCACCCACTGTCATGAGCACACAGTCCCGTGAATAAACACTTCGTGAGTACACACTCGGGTGAGTACACACAGCAGTGAGCACACACTCCTGTGAGTATACACTCAGATGACTACACACTTCTGTGAGTACACACTTGTGAGTGCACACTCCCGAGAGCACACATTCCCAGGAGCAGACACTCCTGTGATCAAAGACTCTTGTGAGTAGACACTCCCGTGAGTACACACTCCCATGAGCACTTTCTCTTTTGAGCACACCCTCTTAGGAGCACACCCTCATGAGAGCACAAACTCCCAGAGTACAAACTCCCATGAGCACACAATCCCTGAAGCAGAAAATCCCGTGAGTACACACCACCATAAGTATACACTGAGGTGAGTATACACTCCCATGAAAACACACTCCCATGAGCACATTCTCTTGTGAGAACACAGTTCCTTGAGCACACACTCCCATGAGTTCACACTCCTGGGAGCACAGACTCCCGGGAGCACACACTTCCATGAGAACACACTCCCGGGAGTACATTCTTCCTTGAGAACACACACAGGAGCAGAAACTGCCATGAGTGCAACTTCCTATGAGAAGACACTCCCATGAGTACACACTGCTGTGAGCACACACTCCCAAGAGCCAACAGAACATTGAGCAAACACTCCCATGATTACACACTCCCATGAGTACACAGTCCTGTGATCAGACACTCCCATGAGTACACATGCTGTGAGCAAAATTCCTGTGAGTACACATTCCCATGAACACACTCCCGTGAGCACACACTCTCGTGAGTACACACTCCTGAGAGCACACCTTCGCGAGAGAACACCATTCAGAATGTACAAACTCCTGGGACTACACAATCCCGTGAGCACAAACTCCCATGAGCATACTCCCGTGAGCACACACTCCCATGAACACACTCTCACTAGTACACAGTCCTGTGAGCACACAGTACTGTGAGCACATACTCCTGTGAGAACACACTTCCTGAGTACACACGAAGGTGAGTACACACTTCCGTGAGTACACACCCCCGTGAGACTCACTTTCGAGAGCACACCTTCCAGGAAGAACACCATTCTGAATGCACAAACTCCCGGAAGTACACAATCCTGTAAGCACAAACTCTCATGAGCACACACCTCCTTGAGCACACATTTCCGTGAGAAGGCACTCCCATGAGCAGACACTCCCGTTAGTACACGCCCCAATGAGAACACAACCCCTTGAGCAGACACTCCCGTGAGTACACACTCCCATGAGCACACACTCCTGTGAGTACAAACTCAGGTGAGTACACACTCCTGTGAGTACACACTCCCCCAAAATCACACTCCAGTGAGCACAAATTCCCAGAGTATACACTTCCGTCAGCAACACACTCCTGTGAGCACACACTTCTGGGAGTGTGCTCAACCGTGAGCACACACACCCGGGAGAAGACATACCTGTGAGTACACCCAGCTGTGAAAAGACGCTTCTGTGAGTACAGACTCCTGTGAGCACACACTCACGAAAGCAAAAATCCCAGGAGTACACACTCCTGAGCACACTCCCGAGAGCTGAAACTCCCTGAATACACACTCTTGTGAGCACACACTTTAGTGAGTAAACACTCACTTGTGTACACACTTCCATGAGTACACACATCTTGAGCACAAACTCCTGTGAGCAGACGTTTCCGTGAGCAGGCACTCCCATGAGCAGACACTCCCAGGAGTACACACTTCTGTGGACAAACACTCCAGGGAATACAAACGTCTGTGAGCACACACTCCCGTGAGCACACACTCCCTGGAGCAGACACTCCCGTGAGTAAACACTCCCATGAGCACACACACCTGAGGGTACACAATCCTGTTAGCACACACTCCCATGAGCAAACTCTCCCATGAGTACTCATTCCCATGAGAACACTCTCTTCAGCCGACATTTCCATGATCAGACACTCCAGTGGGCAAATATTCCCATTAGTATACACTCCCTTGAGCAAACACGCCTTGAACAAACACTTCCATGAGTCCACACTCCTGTGAGTACACACTCAGGAGAGTACACACTCCTGTGTGCACCCACTCCCTTGAACACACATTGCCAGAGTACACACTGCTGTGAGCACACACTCCAGTGAGCACACACTGCCGTGAGAACTCACTCCCGTGAGCACACACTTCCGGGAGTGTGCTCAACTGTAAGCATACACACCATGGAGCAGACACACCCGTGAGTACACCCAGCTGTGAGCAGACGTTTCTGTGAGTACACATTCTCGTGAGCAAAAATCCCAGTTCACAGTCCCGAGATCAAACACTTGCATAAGTAAAAACTCAGGTGTGTACACACTCCCATGAGTACACACATACATGAGCACATACTTTCGTGAGTAGACATTTCCTTGAGCAGACTCTCCAGGGCATACACACTTTTGTGGACAAATACTCCTGGGAGTACACACATCCGTGAGCACACACTTCCTTGAGCGGAGGCTCTCGTAAGTACACACTCCCGTGAGCGTGACTCCTAAGAATACACACTCCCGTGAGTACACAATCAGGTGAGTACACACTGCCAGGAGCACACAGTCCTGTGTGTACACAATCTTGTGATTACACACTCTTGTGAGCAAAAATCCAAGGTGTACACACTCCCGTGAACACACACTTGTGTAATTAAACACTCAGGTGTGTACACACTCCCATGACTACACACACCCATGAGCACACACTTTCGTGAGAAAACATTTCTGTCAGAAGGAACACCGTGGAGCAGACACTCCCAGGAGTACACAATTTTAGTGGACAAACACTCCCAGAAGTACACACATCAGTGAGCACACACTCCCTTTAGCAGACACTCCTGTGAGCAGTCACTCCCACGAGTACACACTCCCATGAGTATACAATCAGGTGAGTACACAATCCCATGAGCACACACACCCATGAGCACACACTCCCAGGAGTACATACTCCCGTGAGCATAAACTCCTGGGAGCTGACACTCTAGTGCATGCACACTCCTGTGAGTACACTCTCAGGTGTGTACACACTCCATGGGTATACACTCCCCTGAGCACACACTCCAGTGAGCAGTCACTCCTGGGAGCACACACACCTGTGAGCAAAAATCCCAGGAGTGCACACTCCCAGGAGCTGAATCTCCCATGAGTACCCACTCCCGTGAGCACACACTTGCGTGAGTAAACACTCAGGTGTGTACACACTCCCATGAGTACACACTCCCGTGAGCAGACATTTCCGTAAGCAGGCACCTCCGTGAGCAGACAAACCCGGGAGTACATACTTCTGTGGGAAAACTCTCCCAGGAGTACACACGTTCGTGAGCACACACTCCATTGAGAAGACACTCCAGTGAGCACACACTGCCTTGAGTAGACACTCCCTTGAGTACAAATTCCGATGAGCACACTCTTCAGTGAGTAGACACTCCCGTCACCACAGACTTCCGGGAGCTGACACTCCCGTGAATACAAACTCCAGTGAGCACAAACTCCCGTGAGCAGACATTTCCGTGAGCAGGCACACCCTTGAACAGACACTCCGAGAGTAAACACTTCGGTAGGCAACCACTCCTGGAAGTACACACGTCCGTGAGCACACACTCCCTCGAGCAGATACTCCCATTGATACACTCTTGAGCAGATACTCCCATTGATACATCCTTGAGCAGAAAACTCCTGTAAGTATGCACCTACGTGAGCACACTCTCTGGTAAACACACACTCCAGTGAGCATACACACCTGGGAGCACACACTCTTGGGAGTACACAATCCCAAGCACACACCCCAGTGAGTACACACTCCCGTGGGCACACATCTGGGAGCTCACACTACCAGAATACACACTCCCGTGAGCACGCACTCCCATGAAAACACTCTCCTGGTTGTTCACACTCCCGTGAACGCACACTCATGTGAGTACACACTCCAGGGAGTACACACTCCCCTGAGCACACATCCCTGTGTGCACACACTCCCAGGAGCAGACACTCTCATGAGAACACATCCCAGAATCATACACTCCTGAGATTAAACACTTCCGTGAGCACATGAGCACACTCCCATGAGTACTCACTCATGTGAGTACACACTCCAGTGAGCACAGGCTCCTGTGAGCAACACTCAGGTAAGTACACACTCCTGTGAATGCACTTCCCGTCAGCACACACTTCCATGAGTACACACTCCAGTGAGCACAAACATCCGTGAGCAAACACTCCCATGAGCATACACACCGGGGATAACACACTCCCGTGAGTAAACACTCAGGTGAGAACACATAAGAATGAACACACACTCACATGAGCACACACTTCCGTGAGCTGACACTCCAGTGAGTACACACTCCCGTGAGTACATACTCCTGTGAGTGCACATTCTCAGGAGTACACACTCAGGTGTGTACACACTCCCATGAGCACACACTCCCCTGAGCAGACACTTTTATGAGCACACACTCCTGTGAGTACACACTCCTGTGAGCACACACTCCAGGGAATACACACTCCCATGAGCCCTACTGCTGGGAGCAGACACTCCCATGAGCACACACTCCCGTGAACACTTTCTTGAGGAGCGACTCCCATGAGTACACACTCCGTTGAGCACACAATTCCTTGAGCACACACTCATGTGAGCAAACACTCCAGTGAGGACACTCTGACGCAAGTATACACTCCCAGGAGCAAACACTCCTGTTTGTTCACACTCCCGTGAACGCACACTCATGTGCGGTGAGTACACACTTTGGTGAGTACACACTCTCATGAGCATACACTTCGGTGAGCAAAGAATCCGGTGAGTACACACTTTGGTGAGCACACACGCTCATGAGCATACACTTCGGTGAAGAGAGACTCCCATGAGTACATACTTCCATGAGCACACACTCTCTTGAGTACACACTCCTGTGAGTACACACTCCTGGCATTCAACACTCCCGTGAGCCCTATTTCTGGGAGCAGACACTTCGATGAGCACACAGACCCGTGATCAGACACTTTTGTGAGGAGACACTCCCGTGAATACACACTTCCTTGAGCAGACACTCCCGTGAATGCACACTCCCTTGAGCACACACTCCTGTGAGCAGACACTTCCGTGAGTACACACTCAGTGAGTAAACATTCAGGTGAGTACACACTAACGTGAGCACACACCTCTGTGAGTAAACACTCAGGTGAGTACACACTCCCATGTGTACACGCTCCTGTGAGCACAAACTCCCTTGAGCACACATTCTCAGAGTATGCACTCCCAAAATACACTCCTGCGAGCACACATCCCAGTGAGTACACACTCCGGGGAGTACACAAAACCATGATAACACACTTCCGGGAGCAGTTACACCAGAGAGTACATTCCTCCTGTGAGCAGACACTCCCATGAGTACAAACCGCCTTAATAAACACTCCCATGAGCACACACTCCTCTGAGTAAAGACTCCCATGAGCACACACTCAGTGAATACCCACTCAGGTTAGTATACACTTTCATGAACACACAATTCCATGCGCACACACACCCACGAGTACTCACTCCCGCGAGAACAATTCCCAGGAGTTCAAATCCCGTGAGTACACACTCCTGTAAACTACACTCCCATGAGCACACACTCCCCTGAGCAGACAGTCTCATGAGCACACACTCCCGTGAGCAAACACTCCCGTTTGTACATGCTTAGGTGAGCACAGATACCTGAGAGCACACACTCGTATGAGCACACATTTATGTGAGGATATATACCTATGAGTACACACTTCCTTGAGCACACACTTGGATGAGTACACACTTTCGTGAGCAACACTGCCATGAGCAGACACTCCCGTGAGTAAAGACTGCCGTGAGCACACATTGCTGAGAGTACACACTCCAGTGTGTATTCATTTAGCTGAGCACAGACACCTGTAAGAACACACTCGCATGAGCACATATGTCCGTGAGGAGACACTCCCATGAGTACTCCCTCCCTGTGAACACACATCCCCATGAGTATACACTCCTCTCAGTACACTCCCATGAGCACACACTCCCATGAGCAAAAACTCGTGGGGGAACACACTCTCATGAGCACACACTCAAGGAAACAGATATTACCGTGAGTACACCCTCTCTTGAGCAGACATTCTTGTAAGAACATACTCCCGTGAGCACACACTCCCATGAGTACACACTCAAGTGAGTACAAACTCCTGTTGGCAAACACTCCTGTGAGCACACACTCCGTAGAGCTCTACTCCTGGGAGCAGAACTCCCATGAACACACAGACCCAGAAGAAGACACTTCCAAGAGGGGACACTCCCGTGATTACACACTCACTTGAGCAGACACTCCCATGAATATACATTCCCTTGAGCACACATACCCGTGAGCACACACTCACTTGAGCAGAAACTCCCGTTAGCACTCTCCTGCCGTACACTCTCCCATGAGCACACATCCCATGAGCACAAACTCCCATGCCCAAACACTACCGTGAGTATACTATTAAGGGGAACACAGATACTTGTGAGCACACACATGCATGACCACACACTTCTGTGAGGAGATACTACCATGAGTGCACACTCCCGTGAGCACAAACTCCCATGAGTACACACTCTCATGAGCAACACTTGCGTGAGCACATATTCCCATCACCAGACACCCAAGTGAGCACACAATCCTGTGAGTACACACTCCCGTGAGCACAACTCCCAGGATTGCACACTCCCCTCCCATGAGCACTACTCCTGGAAGCAGACACTCCAATGAGCACACACTCGTGAGCAGACTATTTTGTGAGGAGACACTCCCGTGTGTACACAATCCCTTCAGCAGACATGCCCGTAAATACACACTTTCTTGAGCACACAATCCCACCTGCACACACCCACGTCAGCAAACACTCCCGTGAGCACAGTCTCCAGCAAGTACACACTCCTGTGAGCACACGCACCCAGTGAGCAAACACTCCTGTGAGTGAAGACTCAGGTGAGTACACACTACCATGAACATAGACTCCCCTGAGCACACACTCCCATGAGTACACACTACTGTGAGCACACACTTCCGGGAGTACACACTCCCGTGAGAACACACTTAGGTGAGCACAGATACCTGTGAGCACACACTCGAATGAGCTCAAACTTTTGTGAGGGGACACTCGCATGAGTACAGTCTCCCGTGAATACACAATACCTAGTGTACACACTCCAGTGAGCACACTCTCATGAGCACACACTTTCTTGACCACACCACCCCAGGAGAACACACTCCCAAAAGAACACACTCCGAGGAGCAATCACTACCGTGAGAACAAGCACCATTGAGCAGACACACTCCCGTAAACACACACACCCTTGAGCAGACACTCCTGTGGTAAATATTCAATGAGTACACACTCAGGTGAGTACACACTAATGTGAGCACACACTCCGTGAGCAAGACTCCCATAAGCAAACACTCCCCTGAGCAGACATTCCCGTAAGCACAAACTCCCGTGAGTACACACTCCTGTGAGCACACACTCCTGGAAATACACAATCCCATGAGCCCTACTCATGGGAGCACACACTATCATGAGCACACACTCCCGTGAGCAGACACTTCTTTGAGGAGACACTCCCATGTTTACACACTCCTTTGAGCGGACACTACTGTGAATACACACTCCCGTGAGCATACACTCACGTGAGCACACACTCCCATGAGAAAACACTCCCGTGAGTACACACTTAGGAGATCACGGACACCTGAGAGTACATACTCGCAGGAGCACACACTCCCATGAGTACACTCTTTCATAAGCAATACTGCCATGAGCACGCACTCTCGTGAGTAGACACTCCCGTGAGCACACACTCCTATGAGTACACACTCCTGGGAGCACACGCTCCCGGGAGTACACACTCCCGTGAGCTCTATTTCTGGGAGCAGACACTCCTATGAGCACACACACCCGTGAGTAGACACTTTCATGAGGAGACAACCCGTGAGTACACACTCCTTTAGCAGACACTCCAGTGAATACACACTCCCTTGAGCACACAATCCCATGAGCAAACACTCATGTGAGCAAACAATCCCGTGAACACACATCCCCGTGAGCACAAACTCCCGTGAGCAGACAATTCCTTGAGTAGACACTCCCATGAGCAGCCACACCCATGAGTATACACTCCCGTGAGCACACACTCCCAGGAGCAGACACCACCATGAGAACACACTCCCTTGACATACTACCGTGAGCACACACTCCCATGAGCAGACACTCCTGTAAATACACAATCCTGTGAGCACACACTTCCGTGAGTACACACTCCCTTGAGCACAAAATCCAATGAGCAAACATACTCGTGAGCACATTCCGGGGAGTACACACTCCATAAGCACACACTCCCAGGAGCAGAGACTCCCGTGAGTACACTCTCCTGTGAGCAGACACACCCATGAGTACACACTAGGTGAGTAAACACTCCCCTGAGCACACATTCCTGTGAGTACACACCCAGGTGAGTACACACTCCCATGTGTACACACTCCTGTGAGCACACACTCCCGTGAGCACAGACTACTGTAAGCACACAATTCTCCGAGTACAGACTCCCAGGAGCACACACACTCGGGAGCAGAGACTCCCGTGAGTACACCCTCCTGTGAGCAGCACTCCCATGAGTACATACTCCCATGAGCACAAGCTCTTGTGATCAAACACTCCCGAGAGTACACATTCCCATGAGCACACACTCCCGGGTGTACACGTTCCCTTGAGCACACACTCCCAGGAGCAGAGACTCACATGGGTACACTCTCCCATGAATAAACACTCTCTTGAGTACACAATCCCATGTGCACACATCCTGTGAGCACACACTATCAGCAGTACACTCTCCTGTGAGTTCATACTCAGTTGAGAAAATACTCCTGTGAGCAAACACTCCCGTGAGCACACTCTCAGGTGAGTACACACTCCCGTGAACACACATTCCTGAGAGCAAACACTTCTGTGAGAACACATTCCTGGGAGCAGACACCCCCTGAGTACACACTCCCAGGAGCATACACTCCCGTGAGTACACACTCAGGTGAGTACACCCTCCTGTAAGCACACAACCCTTTAGAAAACACAGCCATGAGCACACATTCCTGTGAGTACATAATCCCTTAGTATATACTCAGGTGAGTACACACTTAGTTGAGTACACCTTTCCATGAGTACATACTACTGTGACCACACACTTTGCTGAATACACACTCTGGAGCTATACACTCCCCTGAAAGACCAGTCCTGTTAGTACACAGCCAAATAAGTATACACTTCCATTAGTACACTATCCCATGAACACACTCCCGTGAGAACATACTCAGGTGAGTACACACTCCCGTGAGCACACACTCCCGTGAGTACACACTCCCATGAGTAAAACTCAGGTAAGTACACAGTCCCATGAGCACACACCGCTTTGATCATACACTCCTGTGAGTATACACTCAGTTGAGCACACACTCCTGTGAGCATACACTCTGGTGAGTACACACTCCCGTATGCACACACTCCAACGAATACATACTCCCTTGAGTACACGTTCAGTTGAGTACACACTCCCGTGAGTACACAATCCCGTGAGCACCCACTTCAGTGAACATACTCCCAGGACTATACACGCCACTGAGTGACCAGTCCTGTTAGTACACAGGTGAGTACACACTCCTGTAAGTACATACTCAGGTGAATACACACTCCCATGAGCACACAATTGCATTTGTATACACTCCCTTGAGCACAGGCTTTCATGAGTACACACTCCCTTGAGCACACACTCCAGTGACCACATACTCCCATAATCATACACTGCCTTGTACACAGTCCCCTGAGTACACACTCAGGTGAGTACACACTCCCATGATCACACACTCCCATGAGTACAGACTTTCTTGAGCACACACTCCTGTGAGCAATTACTCCCCTGAGTACAGACTCATGAGCAAATACTTCCGTGAGCACAAACTCTGGATTGGCACACTCCCATGAGCACACACTCCCGGGAGCAGACATTCCCATCAGTATACACTAATATGAGTACACACTCGGGTGAGCACACACTCCCTTGAGCACACACTCGCAAGTGCACACACTTCCTTGAGGAGACATATCCATGAGTATATACTCAGATGAGTACACACTCCCATGAGCACACACTTCCATGAGTACACACTGCCATGAGCACACACTAATGGGAGTAAACACTCCCATGAATACACACTTAGGGGCACACAGATACCTGTGAGCACACACTCTCATGAGCTCACACTTCTGTGAGGAGACACTCTCATGAGTAAAGTCTCCCATGAGCACTTATTCTCATGTGTACACACAGCCTTGAACACACTCTCCCATGAGCACACAATCCCAGGAGTACACACAACTGTGAGCACACATCTCGGGAGTAGACACTTCCACGAGTACACCCACCTGTGAGCAGACACTCCTGCAAGTACAGATGCACGTAAGCACAAACTCATGAGATACACACTCCCGTGAGCACTCATTTCCATGAACAAACTCTTGCTTGACTGCAAAATCCTGTGAGTACAAACTCCAGTGAACACACACACCTGGGAGCTGACACTCCCATGAGTACACACTCCCATGAGTCCACACTCTGGTGTATACACAATCCTGTGAGCACAAATTCCAGTGAACATAATTTCCCTGGAATACACAATCTCGTGTGTATACACTACTTTGAGCTGACTCTCCCGTGAGTACACACCCGTGAGCACACACTCCTGTGAGCACACTTTCCCATGAGTACAAACTCAGGTGAGTGCACACTCCCAAGAATACAAACTCAGATGAGTGCACACTCCCGTGAGTACACACTCAGGTGAGTGAAACTCAGATGAGTACAGAATCATTTGAGTGCACACTTCCGTGAGTACACATTGTAGTGAGTTCCCACTCAGACAAGTACATAATCCCGTGAGTACAGACACCGTTGATTGCACACTCCTGAGAGTACACACTCAGGTGAGTGCACAGTTCTGTTAGTACACACTCAGGTGAGTATGCACTCCCGTGAGTAAGACACAGGTGAGTGCACACTCTCGTGACTACACACTCAGGTGAGTGCACACTCTCGTGAATACGCACTCAGGTGAGTGCACATATCCGTGAGTGTGTACATTTCAGTGAGCATACACTCCCGTGAGCACACTCAGGTGAGTAAAGACTCAGGTAAGTACATGCTCCCATGAGTAAGACACAGTTAAATACACACTCCCATGAGTACATACTCAGGTGAGTGCACACTCTCTTCTGAACACTCAGGTGAGTACAAAACCCCGTGAGTCCAGAATAGTTGAATGCACACTCCCATGAGTACACACTCAGGTGAGTGCACAGTCCCGTGAGTGCACACTCCCGTGAGTGCACACTCCGGTGAGTGCACAAACCGGGGAGTGCACACTCCCGTGAGTGCACACTTAGGGGAGTGCGCACTCCCGTGAGTGCGCACTCAGGTGAGTGCACACTCAGGTGACCACATACTCTGGCGAGTGCACAGTCCGGTGAGCACACACTCAGGCGAGTGTACAGTCCCGTGAGTACACACTAAGGAGAGTGCACACTCAGATGAATACAAAAACAGTTGAGTGCACATTAAGTGAGTTAACAATCAGATGAGTACATAAACCCGTGAGTACAGACACCGTTGATTGCACACTCCCGTGAGTACACACTAAGGTGAGTGCACACTCTCATTAGTACACACTCAGTTGAGTATGCACTCCTGTGAGTAAGACACAGGTTAGTGCACACTCCCGTGGGTATGCACTCAGGTGAGTGCACAATCCGTGAAAACACACTCAGGTGAGGGCAGACGTCCGTGAGTGTGTACATTCCAGTGAGCACACTCCCGTGAGCACACTCAGGTGAGTACACACTCAGGTGAGTACATGGTCCCATGAGTAAGACACAGTTGAATGCACACTCCCATGGGTACACACACAGGTGAGTGCACATTCCCGTGAGTACACACTCTGGTGAGTACACACTCCCTTGAGTCCAGACATAGTTGAATGCACACTCCCGTGAGTACACACACAGGGGTGTGCACAGTCCCGTGAGTAGAAACTCAGGGGAGTTCACAGTCCCGTGAGTACACACTCAGGGGACTGCACACTCCCGTGAGTACACATTCAGGTGAGTGCACACTCCCGTGACTGCACATTCCGTGGAGTGCACACTACCGTGAGTGCACACTGCGGGGAGTGCACACTCAGGTGAGTACACACTCAGATGAGCACACACTCTGGTGAGTGAACAGTCCCGTGATCACACACTCAGGCGAGTGCACAGTCTCGTGAGTACACACTAAGGTGAGTGCACACTCAGATGAGTACAGAAACAGTTGAGTGCACGCTTCCGTGAGTACACATCTAGTGAGTTACAACTCAGATGAGTACATAAACCCGTGAGTACAGACATCGTTGATTGCACACTCCTGTGAGTACACTCTCGGGTGAGTGCACACTCCTGTTAGTACACACTCAGGTGAGTATGCACTCCAGTGAGTAAGACACAGGTGAGTGCACACTCCCGTGAGTATGCACTCAGGTGAGTGCACACTCTCGTGAATACACACTCAGGTGAGTGCACACTTCCGTGAGTGTGTACATTCCAGTGAGCACACTCCCGTGAGCACACTAAGGTGAGTACACACTCAGGTGAGTACATGCTCCCGTGAGTAAGACACAGTTGAATGCACACTCCCATGAGTACACACTCAGGTGAGTGCACACTCCCATGAGTACACACTCAGGTGAGTGCACGCTCTGGTAAGCACACACTCTGGCGAGTGCAAAGGCCTTTGAATACACACTCAGTTGAGTGCAACTCAGATGAGTACAGAAACAATTGAGTGCACACTTCTGTAAGTACACATTCTAGTGAGTTCCCACTCAGACGAGTACATAATCCCTTGAGTACAGACACCATTGATT
>JAOXYA010486117.1:0-15805 GCA_028565675.1 Sorex palustris | reverse complement strand
GACCTGGCACCTGAGTTGCACAGGAGGAAGAGAGCAGCATGGAACGCCTCCAAGAGCGTCAAAGTAATAGTTAACAGCACAAAGAACCTTTGGTTCTGGACCACCTTCAAGAGCGTTGAAGAAGCTGTTAAGAGAACAAAGAACTCCAGCTCCAGGTACATCTTTTCAACTCCATCGTTCTTCCTGCAAGTACCATATGCTTCAGAGACCTGGGCCCTATGAAAACAGGATGAGAACGCTATTCGGATCACCCAAAGAGGAATCCAAAGAGCTATGCTTGGAGTATCACGCTTTGCTCAAGTGAGAGAAGGAATCCGGAGTTCCAACCTCAAGTTGATGATCGAAGATCAGAGACATTGCCTTGTTTGCCAAGGTGTCGAAAATCAGATGGGCCGGACATGTGATGCAATTTGGAGATGACTGCCTGACTAAAGCCATTACAACTGGATTCCACACGACATCAAAAGAACACCTGGCTGCCCACCTACGAGATGGTCGAACTTCTTCGTCAAGACCCTGAACAAACGGTTTGATGCTCTTTGTGTTCCTGGAGTGAGCAGACACCATTTGGTTACATTAGCATGCGACAGGGTCAAATGGAGATTATAGGCGCCTACTCGAGAAAAATCAATGAACAAAGGGATTACAAGTGATTACAATATTTGCCATCTTATATAGACACAGTAATAGACACATTTAAGCTTGTAGGGTGACTCTCCTGGGGACATCTCACCACAGACTCTAACTACAGTGCTCAGGCTGGATTAATCATTCCTAACCCTAGCAGGGTCCAAATCTAGTTCTTACTTTTTGGATAATGACAGAATTTGTCCATAACCATATTCTTAACTTATAGTTAAATATTATGACACTTTGGCCTGGCCTATTTCAATGCCAGGGTAGCTCACAGCTTGCTCTGGGTCCATCCAGTCCTTCATTGGGACCCTGCTTTCGGGGATCTAGGAAGTAAGGGCAACTGAGGCTTAAGTCAAGAGAGCAGATGTCCATGAGGTAATGTTATCTGGAGTCAATTAACTCTAGAGTTATAAAAGCATGTCTTTTTAACTGTCTTCCTGTATCCATACAAAAAGTAGTTGCTCTGAAGTAACTAACCATGCAAAGGAGAAAAAAACAATATTTACAAGTCAGCAGAGTCTGATCAGGAGGCAAAGGTAATTGACAGAATTGGTAGCTGACAGAAATGGCCTGATCTTCATTGAGAGGAACTTACCGTAGAGCATATACAAAGGCTAAGTTTCACGGTCACAGCATAGGAAGCTCCCTCTTCCCTGTGTTCCTGGGAAGGTCTCTGCTAAGTCCATTCTACATCCAGGAAGTAGGAAGGAATATTTGAAGTAATTGCTCCATCATCACCAAAGTATGTTTTACTTAAATTTTGATTACTCAGTGACAGATCAGGGACTTATTATTTTTTAAACTTAAAAAAATGGTCACAGTTCTGTGATTTTCAATACTTTTAATGATGTTTTTCCATGTACTTAATTCCAAACTCACACTCATCACCATGTACTCATCTCCCTCCCACAAGATTCCCAATGCCCTTCCCATTCACTCTATGCTCCACCAATCAGTTCCCTTGCTGAGTTGCCTTTGGCCCTTTGTTTCTACCTTGCTGTGAATCTTTAAGCTGCACATATGAGAAAGATTATTCTGTAGACATATCAGAGACTTAAAGCCAGTAATGGCGTAACTGGGAATACTGCTGATGGCAATGACCATGTGTCAAACCATCATGGCAGGTAGGCACTCAGCGCTATTTTGGGTCATGGATCTTCAGTGTATTGTCTGTCGCTCAAGAATGCAGACTATGATGGAAGATGGCTCAGGACAAGACTCAGGGTGCAGTAGTTATGAATTACTACTGGTCTGATGCTTGGGGGAAGAAGGTAGTCAGCATGAGTGTGGGCTCCTTGGGAAACAAAAGGAGAGTGAAACATCACATCAGGCTTTCATGAATGAAGGAGTCCAAGAAGATCAATGGGGCCTTGTTTTGTGTTTAGTAAGCTGGGTCCAGTTTCTAATCTTGGAGGAGGAAGAAAAAAATATTACCCACAAAAAAGAAAAGATGAGAAAGGAATTTCCTTACTCTCTTTTTTTTGTAGCTCTAAGTTTTATTTTTGGAGGATTTGTCAAATTGTGTAGGGAGCATTCCAGAGAGTTTGAAATAATTAAGAAACAGTTATCAGTACCAGGGAGATGGCTCAAAAGGCTGGAGCACATCCTTTGCATGCTGGCAGCTGGAGTTCAATTCCCAGCATCACATGGTTCTCTGAGCACTACCAGCAGTGATCCCCAAACACCAAGTCAGGAGCAATCCATAGCACCACTAGAAACCAAACAAAATCAAACTAAATCCAAAGTAAAAAATGTTTTAGAAAGCAGATTGGAGAACTGGAGAAACAGCCAGTTATCTCTAGAAAGACAAATTTTCTCTAAGTGACACAACTTAATATGTCATATTACTTTTTGTTTGTTTTTGAGCCATCACTGGCTGTGTTCAGGTCTTATTCCTGGCTCTGTGCCCAAGGAATAGTACTGGTATGACTCAGACCATATGCGGTTCTGGAGGTAGAACCTGGGTTAGCTGCATGCAAAGCTAGCAAAGATAGCCAGTTACCTTTCTAGAGATAGACAGGGTATGCATGCTTTGCATTCAGGAGGTGCAGATTCTATCCCAGCAACACATGATCTCATCAGCCAAGAGTAGCCCCTGAACACAACCATGAATGGTTCCAGAACAAAATTTAAAAAAATCAATAGTCAGTTTTTTAAAAAAAATTATAGGTAGATTTTAGCATTATCCTGACGTGTCTAGAGTTCTATAACAGGAGAGATTTTTTATTTATGTTGAATCATCTGAAAATGTTTGAGAATTTTTGTCTCAAGTAAGTGCTTTCATATTTTTTTACTCAACTATATGTTTAAAAAGTCAAACCTGTAGTTATCATTGTTGGAGCTATTAATGTTGAACTTACTTGCATGTAGAAATACATAGTCAAGTAGTATGGCAGAAATGAAGTGGAAAGCTGAAACTTCCTTGTCTGACTCTTCAGAGTCACTGTATTCAACCACGGCTACTGTTAGCAGTGGTGGCATTCACATTACACTTGAATTGCTTGTTTGCAAATTCAAAAATGCAAAAAGAACATATATATTAAAGCTTAAGTAAATACCTTGGAACTTGGCACAAGTGATGACAGAGGATGGAGAGATAGGACAACAGATGGGGTGTTTGCTTTGCATGCAACTTACCCAGGTTCTATCTCCAAAATCACATATGGTCTGAGTCTCACCAGGACTAATCCTTGAGCACAGAGCCAGGAGTAAGACTTGAACACAACCAGTGATGGCTCAAAAACAAACAAGAAGTAATATGACGTATCAAGTTATGTCACTCAGAGAAATTTACCTTTTATTTTTAGTTTTTTTTAAATTGACCTTTTAGAAATAAATTTTATTGGGATTTTTAGTAGCACTGTAGCACTGTCCTCCCGTTGTTCATTGATTTTGCTCAAGTGGGCCCAGTAACGTCTCCACTGTGAGACCTGTTGTTACTGTGATTGGCATATCGAATACATCACGGGTAGTTTGCCAGGCTTTGCCTTGCGGGAGGGATACTCTTGGTAGCTTGCCGGGTTCTCCTAGAGGTGTGGAGGAATTGAACCCCGGTCAGCCATGTCAGCTGCATGCAAGGCAAACGCCCTACCCGCTGTGAAATCCCTCCTGCCTGGGATTTTCAGTAAAGTAAAAAACACTGATAGTATTTTGATACTAATTTTGATTTGATAGTTGATATAAAAAATGTAGAAGTGCACTTGCCAGAGCCTGAGAGCCAGAAACAGCTTCTCTGACCGTTACTAACCTACAATAAAATATTCATGTAGATTCTATTGGAATAACTTTCACGGCTTGTAAAATCTGAAGAACCATTTAAATTGATGTGATGTTACAGTGTTTAAAGAAATAAATTTGCCAGTTTTATCAGAATCCATGAAGGTTATATTGTGACCTAAATGTGCATTTTATAAAGGCAAGAGGGGGCAGAATCAATCCGAGATGGAGACATTTCTGCTGGATATAATGTCACCAGTTTATTACTCTGGGATCATTATTAGCATTGCCTTCTCTTACTGTTCAACCAGCCGGTCGAACTCGACCAGGGCATGATCTCCCAACTTTCAGCATAAGTCATTAAAGGCAAAGGTAAGTATGGATTGCTTTATTCTGCTCTTGATAGCATGTCTAGTTTTATGAAATGTTATGATGTTCACCGTAAAAAAGGGAGATAAGAGGTAGAAAAGGATAGGACATGGGAGCAAACACCGTGGCCCATCTCTTAAGCTCCACATCACCCTTCTTTCTCTCTCAGCACAGTTTAATGCATCTGCGCTGACTTCAGACGCTCTCCCCTGATGCAGAAGGCAGTTCTGTCTATCTTCCAAGACCACCCTTCCTGGAGAGAAGGCCAGTTCCAAGTGCTCCTTTCCTGATTCACCCTGAGTTGGCAAAGGGTGTAGCTGCGGGGAGAGGAAATACGAAAGAGTAAGCAAGCAGACCTTGCTGCTCAGCGTAGGAACTCCTTCTTGCTTTCCTTTTCCTCCTGGCTCTGTGTTGGTGGAGCTCAGGGGACCGTATTTGGGGCTAGGAATTAAACCCAGGTCTGCTGTGTACATCGTAAAGCCTGCTACTGCACTCTACTGTATCTCAGGCCCAGGAACCCTTCCTGAGGTTTCCTCATTCCTAGGGATAGATTACATTTCAGTTGAATTTTCTTTATACCTAAACTTATTCTGAAACAGTCCAATTCTCTTTTCCAGACTGATGAGAGCTCTTGGGTATATGAGGCAAAAACATTCTCGAAGATGGTTCCATTCCTCCCTTCACCTGAGATATAATAGTTATACCCAGGTGTTTCTCCCCTCCCCCACCCCCCACCACACCCCAGCCATAGTCAGGAATTAGCCTAGACTCTATTTTTATTTTTAAATCCCCTTTATTTTATTTTATTTTTTTTGGCTTCTTGGGTTATACCTAGTGATGCTCAGAGATTACTCATGGCTCTGTATTCAGTCAGGAATGACTTTTAGCAGTGCCCGGGCAAACATATGGGATGCCAGGGATCGAACCTGGGTCGGTCAGATGCAAGGCAAACACCCTCCCCACTGTACTATCGCTTTGGCTCCAGTCCTCTTTATTTTTAAAAACATATTCCCTTGGGGCTGTAGTACAGCGGGTAGGGCAATTGCCTTGCACTTGGCTGATTGGCGTTTGATCCCCAGCATCCCATATGGTCCACCGCCAGGATTAATGCCTGAGTGCAAGGCTAGGAGTAACTCCTGTGCATCGCTGGGTGTGACCCAAAAAGCAAAAAATGGAAAAAAAAGGAAAAAAAGAAAGACATATACCCTCTCTACCTCCATTGTTGATGTGGCTGTTGTTGCCAAGGGGACTCACTCCATTCCTGGTTGTGGTGCTCACACATGGAGCGAGTAGTCTGCTTCTGTGATCACCCAGGCTGGCAATCCTTCAGCTTTGGCACTTGCACATGTGCTTGCTGTGGTGCCCACTCGGGGATGATGCGGAGGGTCTAGCTTCTTGTCCAGAGTGCTCAAACAACTTTATTTGTGGTGTGTGCTGTAGTGGTGTACACTCGCATTCCTGTGACCTGCAGCAAATAGTTTCACTATTAAGGCCTCTATTTCCTCATCCAAAAAATTGGGGGGGTGGGGATGTATAACAAAATGATGCATTTTTTTCTGTCCCCAACAATCAACATGTATTGTGATTCATTTTCTCCCATATATGTCTTGATGCTTTATTCCACAAATGCTTTGAAGACCATTGAGAAAGGTTCTCTGTCCCTGTTTGGGGTGGTATTCATTCACGCAGGGTTCCAACTGATGATGTACTAGTGTCCTGTTCACTTCACAACTTCAAGGCACTTGAAGTTGTCATCCAGATTCCCACAATCCTAAGCGTAGTTTGCCCCAGTAGCAAGCAGTTGGAGGATTCGGCTGAGTCAGAATCTGCCTCAAGATCCCAAGTGATTGTTTCCTTTGTACCCAGATACAGGTCCTTTGGAGTCAAGAGTAAGTGTAAAACTTTACAACCCAGGACCAAGGGCTCCCAGGGAGCTTCTCATTGCTGGAGTTTCCTGGATGGGTCTAAGCAGGTTTCTGTTCTCTCCCACAACAGTCAGTGACAGAAGCCCCTGACCTCTGGACTGCGGCTGCCAAAGGATTCATCAACTGCTCGTGCCTCTTCTTCTCTCTGCATACTCCCGTTGAAGCTCTATGACACCAGCAGCATTTCATTCACATCCTGTGGTCCTACGAGGCCGATACATTTGGGACTTAGACTACTGTGGAGTGAGGCGGGCTGTGGGCATCCTGGATCTATGTCTGTGTCCCAGTGGCCAAAGGAAATGGCAACTCAATACCACTAGAAGAGAAGAGATTGCCCTAGGAATTCAGGACACAGAAGACTAAAGCAAATGCCACGTGTGGTAGAAAACACACTGGCTATGTGATTCTCAGCATCCTGTGTACTGGTTTGCTTCGCAGCCTTAACACAGTACCCCCAAAGTTGTGTATGGGGAAATGGAGGATGGCAAAGACAAGAGAAATACATATTTACACAATTTTAGAGGCTGAAAACTTTGGATTAAGTTATCGGCAGGGAAATTTCTTCTGAGACTTCTCTCTTAGTTTGCTGAGGCCTCCTGCATCTCTGCGCGACCTTCCTGTGACCTTGTCTGTGACTCTGGCCTCCAGTGGACATGTCTTGTGCCTGGCATCATGCTCTGTCCAATGCAGCCATTCCTGGTCTGAAACCTGCATCTGGAACCCTGTCACTTGTGTCCCCATGCTGGGGCTCGTTGCACTGTGATCTGTTACTGAGTCACTGTTGGTCACTCCATTTTCCTCGGTCTCCGGCTATGACCATTGGTGGGTGAGACCCTCTGCTGTCCTGCCATCTGCTGGGCGCAGATGAAGAGAGAACGAACTGACTTGCCAAGCTGGGGGTGGGGTTCCTTATCTCTCTTGAAATGATCAATTTGAGAGGCTGGAATGATAGCACAGTGGAGAGGGCATTTGCCTTGCATGCAGCCGACCCAGGTTCAATCCCCAGCATCCCATATGGTCCCCTGAGCACTGCCAGGAGTAATTCCTGAGTGCAGAGCCAGGAGTAACCCCTGTGCATCGCCGGGTGTGACCTGCCCCCGCCAAAAAGACTCAGAAGACCATGGGTGGGGGTGGGAGGTGGGAGGGGAAAAGCAGGAATAGGAAGAAAAAAGAGGCACAGACGCATTGGACTTCCCAACACG
Source organism: Sorex palustris (assembly GCA_028565675.1). Lineage (NCBI taxonomy): Eukaryota > Metazoa > Chordata > Mammalia > Eulipotyphla > Soricidae > Sorex > Sorex palustris. The sequence continues at coordinate 8,457 of JAOXYA010486117.1, read as the reverse complement.
CAGTCAGGTTCACATTTGTCAGGCACCTAGTATGTACCACGTGTGCCTTGTGCCGTTTTCTGTTCATGACCTGATTGACCCAAGTAAGCGATTGATTGGGTAGCTGCCTTGCCATCTGAGAGCACGCAAAGAGGAGTGGAGGTAGGGCTGGGATCTTGCCTCTCTCCACCCAGGCTTAGCTATCTAGCCCAGGAACTTCGGATGGAGACAGAATACGAACCCCCCACGCGGACACTTCAGTGGACGGGGGCAGAGGGCAGGAATAAGGGGGCGGATTGTGGGGTGGGGAGGGGGGCCCGATATGAGGTAAGAGGATGTGAGTTCCTAAGGACTTTCTGGGGCATTGTTCATTGCAGGAAGTAGATTTGCTTAAATGTTGCCAAGAACAACTGAGAAAACTGGCCCAAAGGATGGATGCCCAGATACGGTAATGTGCCCATGGAGGGGGTCTCAGATTCCAGACGGGTCCCCATGCCCCTACAGGGTTCTTTGGGCCTTGGGGACACGGGTAAGTGCTGGGGGAGGGAGGAGAGGCCACTTCCAGAAACAGGAGAGGTTAAAAAAGGACCAACCTGGGGCTGGAGCGATAACACAGCGGGGAAGGCATTGGCCTTGCATGCGGCCGTCCCGGGTTCGATTCCCAGCATCTCATATGGTCCCCTGAGCACCGCCAGGAGTCATTCCTGAGTGCAGAGCCAGGAGGAACCCCTGTGCATCACTGGGTATGACCGAAAAAGAAAAAAAAAAAAGGACCAACCCTGGCTCGCAGAGCGTTTGCTAGTTTCTGTGCTTTAAGAGTTTCCGGCATGGGTGGGTGGCACATCTCAGACCAGCACAGCTGACCGAGTCTTGCTGCCCTGTTTTCTTCACTGGTGGCTTTGATTTGCACCCAGGGTCTGGCCAAGGAACAAGCCTTGCGCATGTCCCGTGGCTCCGGGCCTTGAGAGGAACGTCAGGGAGGGCGGTGCCAAGAGCTCCTGCAGGGCCTGGGGTACGCCTTCTGCCCTGAGTCTTCAAAAGGAAGCAGCTTCCTGGGATTGTGTAACTGGGACCTGGCCAGGCTGGGAGGTCCCTTCCTAATTAAAGGGAGGCCTGGATTTTATGGGACTTGGAGCCTGCAGCAAAGCCCTCGGTGCCCAATGGTGCCCAGGAAACAGCTGTCCTGCCTGGCCCCTGAGCTGGGTGTCCGCCTTAAGCCTCTGCAGAGCGGTTGTTCCACCTCACTGACTCATAGCGAGAGGCTGACTGGCCGCCACCGCTTGCCTGGTGTGTGTGTGGGGTCGTGGTGGGTGCAAGAGGGTGTCCTGGACAGACGGGTTTGTTTCCCCCTTTTCTTTTTTGTGTCACACTCGGTGATGCTCAGGGGTTACTCTTGGTTCTGCGCTCAGGAATTACTCCTGGCGGGGCTCAGGAGACCATATGAATGCTGGGGATCGAACCCAGGTCAGCCGCGTGCAAGGCAAACGCCCTACCCGCTGTTCTATCTTACTGGGCCCTGAATGGGATGTTTAAGGGGTCAGAGCTTACAGATAGGCTTAGGATACATGGTACCCTGTCTTCCTGTACCACACATGCACACACACAGAGAAACACACACACACACACACACACACACACACACGGCAGCCCCTCCACTCTGCTGTGTCATCGGTGAAACGAACAGGACTTGGAGACAAGAAACACGCAGGGTCGGGTCTGTAGATCGAAGCTGGGGAGGCCCAGGGGACACTGGGGTGTGGGGATCTGAAGCCATCTGCAGAGCGTGGCAGCTGAATCACGAAAGTGGGTGGTTTTCGGGGTTTCCTGAGCCTTGGTCCCAGGAAATTGTTACCCGGCTGGTAACAATTTCACCACCATGACCCCCTCCCAGTCAGCTTTGCTGTCTGCCAAAAACTGGCCGACGGATGCAAAAGCCCAGATTTGGAGCAGGAAGGGAGATGCCGAGACTGGGGTAGGGGTGAGAGTCAGGCGCTTGTGCCGCCCCAGGGGATGAAGCAGGAGGCAGGGGAGGCAGAGACACCGTTGTGGAGGGAGAGACAGGAGCAGGATTGCAGGGGGCGGTGCAGCGCCGGAGAGAGAAGGGGCCTGTAGGCCTCCAGCGAGAGACGAGAGCTGAGGCAGGGGGTCGGGTGGAGAGAATCACGGGTGGACAGCCTGTCCCTCTGCCCCACAAACCACCCCCAGAGAGGAGACTGGACCTTGGCAATGGCCCAATTATCAGGGAAGACTGTTCCAGCAGCCCAGGCAACACCACTGAACCCAGAGGAACCCACAGCCAGCCGGAGTCCCAGTCACCAGGCAGTGTTCTGTCCATTTTTTTTTGGGGGGGTCACACCCAGTGATGCTCCCTCCGCCCTTCTCAGAGAGTCCGACAAGCTACCGAGAATATCTCGCACGCACAAGCAAAGCCTGGCAAGCTACCTGTGACATATTCGTTATGCCAAACACAGTAACAACAAGTCTCCCCATGTTACTGGGCCCACTCGAGCAAATCGATGAACAACGGGAGGATAGTGACAGTGACAGTGACCTGGTGATGCTCAGGGGTCACTCCTGGCTCTGTATTCAGGAGTCACTTCTAGCGGTTCTCAGGGGACCTTCTAGGATGCTGGGAACTGAACCTGGATTGGCCGCATGCGAGGCAAACGCCCTCCCCACTGTGCTATCGCTCTGGCGGGCTCTGCGTACCGCTGGCCTGCCCGGGTGTCCAGAAACTCAATTGTTGGTCTGGAGTTTTCTAAACAAGCAAGTGCTCACCTGACGAGGTGACCAATCAGGCAGAAAAGAAAAGTCTCTTCCGACCTGGAGGCTGACACTGTTCCGGGTGCAGGACATCGAGGGAAGCATTGGCTGACCAGTCTCTGTCCTGGACCCAGGAAGAAGGGACAGATGACCCCTCCTTCCCTGGGATGGCTGGGTTGGCTGAGCGGGGACTTTGAGACTCCCCTGGGTTCCCTTCTTTTAAAGCTTCTGGCTTTTTCGTGTTTTGGGAAGTCACACACCTGGATGGGGTCCTCAGTTCCCTGTGGCTCTGCCCATTCAGAAGACCCCCAGGGTTCGGGAGGCCCTTCCTTCCCACCCGTCACTGCAGTGAGTGGGAGCTGGCCATCAGAATCTCATTCCCTCACTCCCCACCAGCTGCAAACCCTCAGGAGCTTCCAGGCAGGAAAAGGAAGAGGCAAAATGAGATGCACTCACCGAGACCCCAAGATAGAGAAAATCCACCCAGTGAGAGGGGGGCACACACAAGATGGGGGGTGGGCAAAAGCCCACTGCCAATGTGCACTCTGGCTAGCTCAACGGCATTTCCTCTGGCCTCTTCCTCTCTCAATCCTTCTCGGCGTTTCCAAAGTCCCAGCCTAGGGCTGTCTCTAACATCAACTAAGCTCCTTTGAACAATCAAGAAGACAGGAGCTCAGACTTAGAAGCTTCCAGAGACCAAAGATTCTAGCTGGGATTCTGTTCCTGTGTATTCCGCAGATTATCAATGGGATGACTTTATTAATGCAAGGATCGCGGAATTTCCTTTAAAGACAATGAGAGTTTCCTCGTAGAATACATTTCGGTCTATTTTGCAAGTGATGTAATATTTTCGGTACTCTGGGAAGACACCAAGAATCATGAAAGTGGTTCTCAAGTGTCTGAAGTTTGGCAGAGGTCTTTAAGTCTTAGGCTTCTTAGCCAATTTAGCGGCCCTGCAGGTAACTGGTGTTGGCTCCAGTCCATGCACCCACTCACTGCACTATAGCCTTATATTCCTGCACCCGACCCTGACCCTGCCCGGTTGCTGACTCCGCCCAGCCCCTGGCTCCAGCCAATCCCTGACTCTTCCCAGTCCTTGACTCCTCCCAGGCCCTGGCTCCAGCCAATCCCTGACTCTTCCCAGTCCTTGACTCCTCCCAGCCCCTGGCTCCAGCCAATCCCCGACCTTACCCTGTTCCTGACTCCTCCCAACCCCTGGCTGTCCGCTGCAATCGCTGACCCCGTCTGGTGCCTGACCTGTCTAGACTTAATGATCTGCTCACAGTCCCTCCCCAGGTGGCTGTGGCACACGTGGCGTGTGTTCTTCGTGGGACATTCTCTTCCCGCCCATCTCTATTCCCAATTCATGCTTGTATTACTGTGGAAACCCAGCTCAGGCACCCTTCCCCTGCCATTCCCTCCCGTTACTCAGTTCCCCTCTCAAACCCTTGCTTATTTGTATTTTCACACCATTCTTGACGTAGAGCTGTAAGCAACTTGAAAGTTAGAGACTAGGTTCTCCCCTCATCCTTTTCCTCCGGCTTGGCATGGGGTCAGACACAAAGGTTCACAAACTGATTTAAATTCCTAATAGGCTTTATCCAAAGTGTCCATTGCTGTCTCTTCTAAGTCAGGTTGGCAAGCTACAGCTAGAGGGTCAAATCTTTTTGAGGTCAAAAAAGGCCCACCACTTTTTTTTTTTTAAATAAAGTTTTATTGAAACGCCACCCACCCATTAATTACATAGTATCTGTGAGTATGTCCGGGCATAGCTGTGTCTCTGTAACTGAGACAGACTGACCCACAGAGCCTAAGGGGGTCTGTTCAGGGTGCAGGGGTGGAGGCCCTGCACTAGTTCTGGGGGCATGAGGTGGGACAAGAGCCGAGACTGGCTTTCAGTCATGGCCCTGCCCAAGGGCGCCATCCAGAAACAAGTCCTGGCCCCACACAGGGATAACAGAGACGCTCAGCACGCGCTGGAGAAGGACATCGAGGACAAACAGTCGGCCCAGTGCATCGACGAGAAGTGCTTCAACCTGAGGAACACATCAGACTGCATCAGCTACTTCCATGGCATGGAGAAAATGGACAGCATGTGAGTCCAGCACTGGCCCCTCGGAGGAGCCAGGGAGCGGGGTTGAATGGGCCTTGTCGGCAGATCATTTTGTGTAAGGCCCAGCAATAGAAGTGATGGGTGGACTTAGGGAGCCCCGCCCCGCCCCCCTCCCCAGGACCGGGCTAGCATCACTGTCAACCTCATGCCCACCACCATCATTTGGGGCTCAGGTCCGTCCACCAGCACTGCTAGCAGCTCAGACTGAATTCCCACCCGGGGGAAGGGGCAGGGCTGCGTGCTTTGCAAATGGGAGCCAGAGTTAAAGCACTTGCCTTACCCACAGCTGACATGGGTTCAAGCCTGGCATGGAATAGGGTCCCTGGAGCACCTCCGGGAGTGACCCCTGAGCACAGAGCCAGGAGTAAGCTCTGAGCACTACTGAGTCTGGCTCAACTCCCGCCCCCATCCCGAAGTTGAAAAGAGTCTTTTGCGGCTGCCCGGCTGAGGGTCTGATGGGGGAGGCTGCCCCAAGGCTACCCTCTGGCTCCTCATCTCCGCTTGCCAGTTGGGATCACAACAGAGCCAGCAGGAGGAGAGAGATGCTGTGCTTGTTTTTCCTGCTCTCTCTCTCCCTCCCCAGGCTGGGGCCCTGGGATTCAACTGTCCTCTCGGCAATCCTCACCTCCCCCTCTCCCCCAGCTTCTGGTGGTGGGGGGCGTTCACGCAAAGCACACCAGGCGTGGCTCTTCTCTGCGCTCTCTCTCCCTCACTTGGGATTGGGGGGCCAGAAGACAGCGATGTCTGCTCCTCCCTGAGGCGCTCACTTGGTGCTCAGCCCCCTGCTTGGCAGTCAGTGGTCAAAGGACCAATAAGACAGGGCGAGAGGCCTAGGCGCGTGCGCGTGCCCGAGGGGAGCCAAAGGGACCTACTGATGCTTGCTTGGGCCAACATCCAGCGACATTTTGGAGGGTGGCACAGGAACTGTGGTTCCCCCGACCCCACCCCACCCCACCACATCCCTCCCCGTGGCGCTCAGGACGTGGCCCCCTTGCAGGGTCTCCGTGCCCGAGACCTGGGCCAAGTTCAGCAACGACAACATCAGGCATGCTCAGAACATGCGGGCCAACTCGATCCGGGTGCGCGAGGAGGCCGAGAACCTCTTCGAGAGCCTGTCAGATCAGCTGTGGAAGCAGTTCACCAGCACCAACCTGGCCTTCAGCGCCCGCGTCGCCGAGGTGATGGACATGAAGAACAAGCTGCAGATGCAGCTGGCCAAGGTGAGCGCCTGGCCGCAGTGGGGGGCCCGGGGGCCCACCGCAACCCCCATTTCCTTGCAGGCCAGGCCTGGCCGGAGGCGGGTGTCTGCCCCGCGGGGCCTGGACCCCATTGTGCGGCAGGAAAGGCTTCCTCTCGTCTGGCAAGCAGCAGGATGTCTTCCAGCCATGCCTGCGGGTTTCTTAAACGGGCCCAGCTGACCACAGCAGTGGGCAGCCAGGGGGCAGTCCAGCATATCCATGGAAGGGCTCGTCACCGTCACTCTGACCCCAGCATCCAGTGCGGGCTCCCTGGCCTCTCTCATCGCCTTGTCTTCCTTTTGCACTGTCCCCTCTAGCTTGAGGCCCAGAGGCAGTGGGGCACTGTTGAGGGGCCAGGCTCTATTTTTTTGCTTTTTTTGGGGTCACACCTGGTGGTGCACCGGGGTTCCTCCTGGCTCTGCACTCAGGACTCACTCCTGGTGGTGCTCAGGGGACCTTATGGGATGCTGGGAATTGAACCCTGGCCAGCTGTGCTACCCAAGGGACCAGGCTCTTGTTCAGCCTCACTCCTCTGGATTCCCCGATCAGGAAGCTCACTGACTACCATTAATGGCTAGGAAGCCTAGTTTTTCCACTCGTGGCAATGAAGAGATTCCCTCCCAGATACACTTGCAGAACAGGGGTTTCGTTGGAAGACACATGTTGAGTAGCTGCACCAATGGTTGGTGGCTTATGGGCAGGTGAACCCCCATGCGTCTCTCAGCCTGACCTCAGCTTGCCCCAGGAATCTGACCACGGTGGGTGAAGTCCCGCTACACCCGGGGGAGGGGGTGTCCCGGACTGGGTTGCCGGAGCTCCGATGCGGGCAGTGCTGCCCCATGGCTGGGTGGAAGGATGTGGGGGGAGGGGGGAGCTGCTGCATCCCTGCTGCTCTGTCCAGGGATGCAAACTTAGAGGGCTGCTGGACTCAGGAAAGCCGAGCCAAGGGCCAGAGCAGGACAAGCAGCTGGAGAGCTGGACAGGAGAGGGGGAAGGGACAATGTCCAGCCTCAGTATGGCCGGCTGGCAAGGGTGGCCTGAGCATCTGTGAGGCTGTTGGCGCTGGGTTGGAGTAAAGCTGACACTCTGTAACGTTAGCCAATAGAATGCCTTAGTTGGAAGCCATGGGCGGGGCAGTCGCTGGGATTGGCCCGTTCCCGTATGTAATTGCAGCCAGGCATCACTCTCTCGTTTATTTATTTTTTTCTTTTCGGGTCACACCTTTCCATGCTCATGGGTTCCTCCTGGCTCTGCACTCAGGAATCACTCCTGGCGTGCTTGGGGGACCCTATGGGATGCCGGGGATTGAACTCGGGTCAGCCACATGCAAGGCAAACGCCCTCCACGCTGTGCCACTGCTCCTGCCCCCAGCGGCATCTCTTGGTTGCAGGTGGGAGTCGAAGGCAGGGTGCTTCTTCATCTCCTCACGTCTCCCTCATTGCCATATGTCCATCTTTGGTTCTGGAGCTGCTTGCCAGCTTGGGTCTGGCTGACGCTGGGCATTGCTCCTTCACTGGCCCTTGGGCCTCAGCCACACGAGCTTCTCCAGAATCAGAGTTCCCTTCATCTGAGCCCTCCTAAGCATGCACCCTGGGGGCCTGAGCTGCGCAGGTGTCTGGGTTCAATCCAGGTGCCCCCATATCTGGCTTCTCTCTGGGATTAGCCCACCCACCACTCTGTGCTTCTGTTTCCCCGTTGTTGAAAGGGGCAAAGATTTGTGGTGAGACCCTGGGTATCTGGAGGTGAGCTCACTAGCACTCGATGCCCATTTGAACAACTGATCTAGAGAGAGGGTGAAACAAGAGACAGGAAGAACAGGTCCCCCGGAATCCAGGAATCTGGGCGAGATCCAAGCCCCTCCTCCCAGGGATCTTGGGGGAAGCAGCAGACTCCACTCAATCTGTTTCCGAATTTGTCAGGTGAGGATGGTGCGCAAGTTGTCAGGGAAGGCGCCCAGAGAAGCCTGGGTCTGTCTCTAACAGATCAATTCTCATTGACTTGGTCAGAGGTGTGGCCAGGGCCATGGCCTTTGAGAACCTCCCCAGATGGTCCTCGTGGGCGGCCGGGATTGAGAAGCAGAAGTCCACACCCTGGGTTCCGTGCAACGTCCCCCAACACCCGTCCAGGCACCTCTGAGGTTGTCTAAATCTTCAGCTCTGGTGGTGGCAGTTGGTACAAGTGCACCAAAGGTGTCTGGGCCCAGGGGGCCACCAAATATTCGCCCATTTCTTCCCCTCACTGAGACAGATGACCCTTTGCCCATCCTAAGTACTAACCTCTGGGGGCTAGAGCGATAGCACAGTGGTAGGGCTTTCGCCTTACAAGCGGCCAACATGGCCGACCCGAGTTCGATTCCTCCGCCCC